>JASAMX010034761.1:0-10559 GCA_030248175.1 Microlaimidae sp. YZB2_3 | reverse complement strand
TTGCTAAGATAATGAGATTTTTTCGTCAATTGAAATTTGTTATATACTTTTTGTGATATCTATACTTTTGTGAACAAAACTTACTTTTTGTATAATTAAACATGAAAACACCACTAGCAGAAAAATGGTTTTCATTTTTTAAATGTAATCTCAGTCGTAATCTACTGCAGTCAAAGACTGTACGATTATTTATGAGCCGAGATTTAAATTTCTCATAGTTAGTTGCGTTGCTCAAGGCGTGGTTTTTGCTTTTGACACATTTTAAGTATTAAGTAGATTATCAGTGACGGATTAACTTACATAGGTATCTGCTCATATAAAATTTGTGTTACAAAAATCTAAGATATTAATATACTGGTAGCACAAAACAGTTAAACTTTATATAATCCAAATTTAGAAATAAATGGAAAGAAATTTGACATGTTAGTAATTACCAGTAAAGTTAACCAAAAGTCTTTTCTTTAACATTGTCCAATTTTGTTTGAAATATTTAAAATCTTCACCTTTCAGATATAATGTTCGTGTTTTGTTTTCTAGAACTTTTGCTTTTAATTGATAACTTTTGTTGTTTTGAATTTCATTTTCTTTAGGATTTTTAATTGAATCTCAAACAGGTTTTAATAAAAGTGTTTTATATTTTTTCAAAAGGATTTGATGATATCATTGAAAGTACCGGAAAAATTCAAAAGAACCTTTAAATTGTCCAAAACAGTCTTCTAATTTTTTTCGTTCTTTAGAAATTTTTGGATCTTGGGCGGTCTCTTAAACAAAGTTTCAACTAGGCTTATTTACAAATTTTTACTACAAACTTATGTATTTCATTAATCATAATTATATATTTTTTTAAAAATATGATTCGCGTTTTTTTGGCGTTGCTGATAAGTTTTGACCACAGCCAGCCGTGTTACACTACTAAACTGTGCCAATTTATTAGTCACGTAATGTTTATGTGAGTTCGTTTAGGGTGCAGGAACAAAAAGTCCAAGGTCCAAATAATCGAAGCCAAAGGAAAAATAATCCAAGGTCACTATATTCTATACAAAAATGATGGGGACTGGCGACAAAACTCGAAATTTGAAAGGTCATATCTCCATAGCGCAAGGTAGAGATCGTACGGGACATATATTGGAGCATAGCTCAGACTTTTGGCTATGTTTTGAAAAGGTTAGAAAAAATTGTTTTTTTATGAAGTCATCGCTACGGTCGATGCGGTGAAAAAAGTCTGTGGCCGGTGCCAGAGATCGACCTGAGTTTTAGGTGTGCACCTAAACTCAAATTTAGCTGCGCACCTAACTTGGGATTGTTTCACAGAGCGACCTAAAGTTAGGTAGACACCCAAATGGTCACCTAACTCTGGGATTTAGGTGAGCAGATTTAGGTCAGGCCAAGGGGTGTTCCAAGTCAGTTAGGTGCGCACCTAACTCCGTAGTTCGCACGGTTTTTACGCATTATTATTCCAGAACGGCGTTGATGCTTCCAATTTTCAATATTAACAATGACAAAAATAATATCTGAGTGATTGGTGAAATAAAAGATTTACTTAAAACTTTAATAGTAAAAAAATTTTAAAGCCTTTATTGATTAAAAGAGTTAATTTTCTCAAATTTTGTGACTTTTTTAGCAATGATTTTGGAAATAAAATTAATGCAAGTTTATAAACTAAAATTTTTTGCCAAGTTTTGCCCGCCAGACTGTGCGAAGCGAATTTGTTGCTCTAAATGGTTTTTTATTGCACGCGCGGCGACCCAACGCGGTATATGGTAATTTTCGATATGCCGCAAGATGAATTTAAATGAAATTAAATAAAAACGCGGATTTGAAAGCTGGTAGGAATGGCAACTTAATACTAGAAAATATATTAAATTTTTAATTATTACGCCTGCCATGCACTCTCCGCCACACCTGCTCTGGTGATAGCTATCAACGGTTGCACTGCTACTATTTACCTTGCCACCTCAGTGTGAACCGGCTTAAAGGTGCAATGCGGAGTCAACTTTTTTGTTTTTCGATTTTAAGATTTTTTAATTAAATCCTTACCCCTGCCCCCCAATAGCCCACAAAAATTATTTCAAGAAAATATCTTTAGTGGTTCCCAAACGATTACAATTACAACAACAATTGACGTTTTTTTACTATTGTGTACGTGAACGATTGCTTAATGGGCATAACGTATTACGTTACAAATCTATGCACTCAAAGAAAGCAGCTACTTCTTACTTTAATTTGATACCTTGATCGTTAAAATTGGAGAGGTATTTGTCTAGATATTGCGTTTCTTGTACAAAAAACCCCTGATTTTTTCGTTAAAAACATGAAACGACGGCAGCGATTTTATGAAGTGTGTCCAACCTTTTTTCCCTCGACTTCGTTTTTTTAGCGAAAAAATCGCAAGGGTTTTCTGTACGAGAAACGAAATATCTTGTAAAATACTGCACCAATCCTAAAAATCAATGTATCAATTAAATAGCCGCGTTTTTTAAATGCATAATTTGTAATTTAAATTGATATACCCATTGAGCAATTTTTCACGTAAAAAACTGTTGAATAACGCCATTTTTTAAGGTTCATAACTCCTGAACTACTAGAGACATTTTGTTGCAAAAAATTTTGGGGCTATTCGGGGCAGGGGTAAGGTTTTATGTACTAATCAAATCGAAGGCAAGAAGATTGACTCCGCACCGAACCTTTAAGGGTTTCTTTAAAAATGGCGAATTTCCCTCATCGGGAGCGAGCGTGTGGAGCATTGGGTGCCGACCGCAGAATTGTAACAAGCTCCCTTTAAATAATCAATAAAAATAAATAAACTATAATTATATGTTGTTTAAAATCATCAAATTAATATAAAAAAAAATTATAAATAATCTTCTAAAGTTTATTAATCTTTCAAAACTTTTAAATTTAGAGATTTGCTGCTGCCAGAATACGGGCTTGGAATGCTTAAAAATTTTAAATTCTTCATTTTTGACAGCTAATTGTAAGCTTAATATTAGGTTTTTTAACACAAACGGTAAATCAAAGATAGTCATATGTGATAAATTTTACATTTTTGATGGTTTTGAAAAAAAATGTTGAAAAAAAATTTCGGCATTTGTGTTTGGCCCTCCCTAGCCCCCGGGGGGTCAACCCCCAAAAAAAATTTTAAGGTCAAAAGTAAGGAATTATAAACGGCGGACATTTGATATATAACAATATGATCAAAATCGTACACACGTCGAGCAGGAAACAAAACAAAAGCTATCTTTTTTGAAGTGTATTAATTTGGCGAAAAATCGCAAAAACCGCGTGCGCTATTAACGCATCATAAAAAAAATTAAGCGAACCAATTTCGCTCAAATTTTAACTCGAAAAAGTATGTTTTAACAGCATACCAAGAGGCGTTTTTTATCTCATACTAATAAAAAAGTTTTGTTTTTTTGGGACCAGGGGCCGGTTTTAGAGAAGATGACCTAAGTTAGATGCGCACCTAACTCTTAGGTGCCCATCTAAATTGCTTAGGTGCCCACCCAGCTAGATGGCCACCTAAGCAATTTAGGTGGGCACCTAACCTTCGTTCCACAAATCGCATTTAGGTGCGCACCTAGCTGGGTGACCTAAGCCGTTTAGGTGCCCATCTAACGCATTTAGGTGCCCACCTAAATGCGTGCGCCCGCATTTGCTGATTTTTAACTTGTACGTACGGCTCAAAATATTTTTCTTTTCTGAAGATCGTACAAATCTTTTTGTTTCATAAAAAATCGTAAAAATGTAGGGAACCCCCTCCCCCTCAAAAAAAAAACATATATGCTTATAATTGAGGGTGGTTTTGGTATTGTCTGTTTTTTCACGATATATGTCCATAATAATTTGAAAGGATATGTTTTATTATGCTAAATCGACGCTAATGGCGTCTAGAATTTCACGTTGACACCTTGGATTTTCGGCTAGAAACGTATTTTTTGGCAGCTTTTTATCAACAAAAAAAAGAGAATTTTTTTCAAAGTTTTCAAAAACAAATTTTTAAATTTTTTTCGTGCTTCGCTTTGCTCAGGGCGTTATTGTTTCGAACTTTTTGATGATTTTAAACAACATATAATTATAGTTTATTTATTTTTTATTGATTATTAAAGGGAGCTTGTTACGATTATAGGGAGTGGGGACCGCCAATGCTCCCACACACTCGCTCCCAGTGGGAAATTCGCCATTTTTAAAGAAACCCTTAAAGGTTCGGTGCGGAGTCAATCTTCTTGCCTTCGATTTTGATAATTTTTCGTGAAAACCTTACCCCTGCCCCCAATAGCCCCCAAAATTTTTTTCAACAAAATGTCTCTAGTAGTTCAGGAGTTATGAACCTTAAAAAATGGCGTTATTCAACAGTTTTTTACGTGAAAAATTGCTCAATGGGTATATCAATTTAAATTACAAATTATGCATTTAAAAAACGCGGCTATTTATTGATACCTTGATCGTTAAAATTGATGCAGTATTTGTCAAGATATTGCGTTTCTCGTATAAAAACCCTCGATTTTTTCGCTAAAAACACGAAGTGGAGGGAAAAAAGGTTGGACACACTTCATAAAATCGCTGCCGTCGTTTCATGTTTTTAACGAAAAAATCAGGGGTTTTTTGTACAAGAAACGCAATATCTCGACAAATACCTCTCCAATTTTAACGATCAAGGTATCAAATTAAAGTAAGAAGTAGCTGCTTTCTTTGAGTGCATAGATTTGTAACGTAATACGTTATGCCCATTAAGCAATCGTTCACGTACAGAATCGTTGAAAAACGTCAATTGTTGTTGTAATTGTAATAGTTTGGGAACCACTAAAGATATTTTCTTGAAATAATTTTTGTGGGCTATTGGGGGCAGGGGTAAGGTTTTAATAAAAAATTGTTAAAATCGAAAACAAAAAAAGTTGACTCCGCATCGCACCTTTAAGCCGGTTCACACTGAGGTGGCAATGCCAATAGTAGTAGTGCAACCGTTGATAGCTATCACCGGAACAGGTGTGGCGGAGAGTGCATGGCAGGCGTAATAATTAAAAATTTAATATATTTTCTAGTATTAAGTTGCCATTCCGCCCAGCTTTCAAATCCGCGTTTTCTTAATTTCATTTAAATTCATCTTGCGGCATATGCAAAATTACCATATACCGCGTTGGTCGCCGCGCGTGCAATAAAAAACCATTTCAAGCAACAAATTCGCTTCGCACAGTCTGGCGGGCAAAACTTGGCAAAAAATTTTAGTTTATAAACTTGCATTAATTTTATTTCCAAAATCATAGCTAAAAAAGTCACAAAATTTGAGAAAATTAACTCTTGTAATCAATAAAGGCTTTAAAATTTTTTTACTATTAAAGTTTTAAGTAAATCTTTTCTTTCACCAATCACTCAGATATTATTTTTGTCATTGTTAATATTGAAAATGGGAAGCATCAACGCCGTTCTGGAATAATAATGCGTAAAAACCGTGCGAAATACGGAGTTAGGTGCGCACCTAACTGACTTGGAACACCCCTTGGCCTGACCTAAATATGCTCACCTAAATCCCAGAGTTAGGTGACCATTTGGGTGTCCACCTAAATTTAGGTCGCTCTGTGAAACAGTCCCAAGTTAGGTGCGCACCTAAATTTGAGTAGGTGCGCACCTAAAACTCAGGTCGATCTCTGGAACCGGCCCCAGGTTTTTTTCACCGCATCGACCGTAGCGATGACTTCATAAAAAAACAATTTTTTCTAACCTTTTCAAAACATAGCCAAAAGTCTGAGCTATGCTCCAATATATGTCCCGTACGTATTCTACCTTGCGCTATGGAGATATGACCTTTCAAATTTCGAGTTTTGTCGCCAGTCCCCATCATTTTTGTATAGAATATAGTGACCTTGGATTATTTTTCCTTTGGCTTCGATTATTTGGACCTTGGACTTTTTGTTCCTGCACCCTAAACGAACTCACATAAACATTACGTGACTAATAAATTGGCACAGTTTAGTAGTGTAACACGGCTGGCTGTGGTCAAAACTTATCAGCAACGCCAAAAAAACGCGAATCATATTTTTAAAAAAATATATAATTATGATTAATGAAATACATAAGTTTGTAGTAAAAATTTGTAAATAAGCCTAGTTGAAACTTTGTTTAAGAGACCGCCCAAGATCCAAAAATTTCTAAAGAACGAAAAAAATTAGAAGACTGTTTTGGACAATTTAAAGGTTCTTTTGAATTTTTCCGGTACTTTCGATGGTGGTGAATCCTTTGGAAAAATTATAAACGCTTCTCCAAAACCTGTTTAAAAATCAATTCAAAATCAATAAAAAAATTGCCCAAAACAAAAGTTAAAAAATAAAGGCAAAGATCTAAAAACAAAACACAACCGTTGTGTCGAAGGGTAAAAATCTTAAATACTCCAAACAAAATATGAACAATGTTTAACCAAAGACTTTTGGTTAACTTTATGGTAATTACTGACATATGCAATTATTTTCCTTTTATTTGTAAATTTGGATATATAAAGTTTAACTGTTTTGTGCTACCAGTATATTAATATCTTAGATTTTTGTAACACAAATTTTATATGAGCAGATACCTATGTAAGTTAATCCGTCACTGATAATCTACTTAATACTTAAAATGTGTCAAAAGCAAATACCACGCCTTGAGCAACGCAACTAACTATGAGAAATTTAAATCTCGGCTCATAAATTATCGTACAGTATTTGACTGCAGTAGTTTACGACTGTGTTTACATTTAAAAAATGAAAACCATTTTTCTGCTTGTGGTGTTTTCATGTTTAATTATACAAAAAGTAAGTTTTGTTCACAAAATTATGATATCACAAAAAGTATATAACAAATTTCAATTGACGAAAAAATCTAATTATATTTTATAAAGGTATTTAGTTTTAGTGTATTTTTGAAAATTTATACAGAAAAATTATTTGTCATATTGGGTAGCGAAAAAACCCATCGCTAAGACGGAAAAAAGCACCCCGTGCGCAAAAGAAAAAAAAACCCGCTTTTAGCCTAAAACAAAGCAAACGAAAAAAAAACGCATGATAAATATTGTACAGTGAGGTCTATTTATACGTTATCGGTATTATAAAACTTAACATATCGTAGCATTGTAAATAATTTAAAACTTTTGTATTTTTTTTCTATATACATAAGGTTAAATTTAAAGGGTATTTGAAAAGTAAATAGATAAAAAATTAAATAAAATCTTGTGCTGATTCACATCAACTTTAAATTTGTGGGTTTCCTTCCAGTTCAGTGCACAATCATTATAATAACAACGTCACCAATGTAATTATTTTCGGCATAAATGCCGTAAAAAGGACAATTTTTAAAATGAAAGTATTTACGACCTCTAAAATCTTTTGCATTAGTTAGCATTATGTACAATCGAAAACAATAAAACAAATAAAATACTATAAAATATCTAAGCAATTTTAACACAAATACTTTTAATTTTATTTTGCAAACTGTAGCAGATTCTTTTAGTTTATATCGGGGATGCTAGTTTTAACATATTTTTAATTAAAACGGTGTAGTTTTTGCGAATATTACAAAAACGAAATCAGGTCAATTTGTTTATATTGATTTGGCTGCATTATTACATGATTTTAGTGTAAAGATGTTAAGTATGTTCATTTAGTCAAGTATAATGTGTATGTGGTGACTGGATTTTTAAAAAATTCTGACCTTTGATGTTTCATAAACTGTAACAATGATTGCGCCCACAACAAAAACGTTTTCATGAAAGTTGTGGAGTATTAATTTTCAAAATATAGCTACCACCGAGCTCGTATTTTTTGCTGAATTTAATAACAAATGCAAAATAAAAACAGGGGTCGCATTCTGAAGAAACCCTTATATTTACCCCGATAAATCCATTTCAATGAAAATACAAAAAATAAATATATATTGTAAATTAATAAACCTGCCGCATGTCGGACAGAAAATGATTGCAATGACTTTTTTTAAATTTTTTTTTCTTGCACCGCAAAACCACCTCGCGCAAAATAAAAAATTTAATCAATGCGCGTATTTTATTTTTTATTAAATTAATCCTACGGGAGAAAATATTTAACCACCTCTCGAGTTGGATAAATTCTTATTCTTAAAACAATAGAAAAAGTTTAACCCGACTTTTACCTAGGTAAAATTGATTTTTCACTCGCATCCTTAAGCACGTAAAAAACAGTTAACCCGGGGTAAATTTTAACCGCGCGTCAGAATGCGCGCCCAGATCTTTTTTGGGTTATAATATAAAATAAAAGAATCAAAAGTGAGAATGCATAGAAAAGAGACAGGGAGACCCGACTGTGTGTTAAACAGTTAATTAATTAATCTAATTAATTGATTAATTATGTTAAGCAATCCACAATGTAGATTTTTTATCATGTAAAAAAATCTACTACAATCTGTGGAATAATCTACAGTTTGTGAAATAAGTTACATAAAAGATTTTCTACGTAATACTGTCGATTATTCCATGTTAACTGTGCGTTTACAAACAACAAAACTGGAAACGTTAAATTTTTAGTTGAGGGTTTTTTCACGTAATGTTGTCAAATATTCTACGTTTTTTACGGAATATGACGTAATTATTGTACAAGTTAAAAGGTGAAATATTTTAAATAATTTGAATTATTCAATAATAGTATTATGTCCAAGACTTTCATCCAGAAATTCTGCACTCAAGATTTTTTTATTTGTACATGATAAAAAATATACACTGTGGTTTGCTTAACGTATTATTTGAATAACTGGTTTGCAAACAGTTGGACATTTTTTTATTTCTATGTGTTTTGATTTTATGATGAAAGTCGTTTTTTATTCCAGGCAGAAGGATCTGTGTCCCTAAAAAACGTAAGCCATGTCTATAATCCTGGTCAAAATATCACGTCAATAACTGTTGGAAGCCCATCACCTGGCTATATTTACATCAATCAACAGTCCACCGTTATCGAAGGTGCCAACGCTACTTTGGTATCACCTTTTAAGTTGCCGTCTTTATCAGATTAATACTGTATGCATATATTTTTCTAAAAATATAATTAGTTTTCCCAGCATTATTTATGCGTAAATAATTGCTGATATTGATAAAATAGTTAAATTCTCGGATAAATCCTCAGTTATTAAAGCAATAATGCTAAAACTGCTTTTAATTTTAATGAAGATAAAAGTAAAAGCAGTTTTACCATCATTGCTTTAATATCTGAGGATCCGGGAATTTAACTGTTTTATCAATGTGACTCCTCAAAAACCAGTGAAACATAATTGCTGATACTACAATTATACAGCTTTTGAAACCTTGTACAATATCTTGCTACAGATCCAGTTTAATGCACGTTTTTGTGTTGTCCTGTGAAGGTTGTATTTTATTAATTACAAGACACACCCATGAACTGTGTATCTGTGCGACTGGAAATTTATTGCTTTGTATATATTTTACTGGCGTTTTGGTGTTTTGTCTGCCCCAGAAAAAAGATATTGTGACTTTTTCTGTTTCTTAAAAGTTATTGTGGGTTTGTCCGCTCTTGTAAAAACATATTATTGAAATGATTTTGGGCCTTTAAAGTCAAAGAAACTTGAGTTGGAAATTGAAGCAGAAAATAAAGGCTGGTTCATACTTACGACAAAACGTCCTTTGGACAAATACAGCGTAACACCGTGCTTTGGACTTTGTCCAAAAGACAAAGACCAAAGGACAAAATCCAAAGGACAACGTGTTCATACTTTCTTGTCCTTTGGACTTTTCCCTTTGGATTTTGTCCTTTGGACTTTGTCCAAAGGACTTTTTGTCATAAGTGAGAACCAGCCTTAACATTGACCCAAGTAAATCCCAACCTTTTTTATTTTCTGGTGCAAGTTTCATTTTTCATGGCTCCAGGTACACTTAACTTTCTGATGCGTTCAGGTTTGCAACTCACGACTCCAAAAATTTCATACTTTTATAATAGAGTGAGGGTATTAATAAATGACGGATATATTTACATATGACTTGACCATATAACCGTCAGGTTCTCACAGAAGGCCAGATCGGTAGACAAATAGGCCTGTCAAAAAAAACCAGTCTTATTCTGTCCAGCAAACACCGAAAACATCTGAAATTTCTTTGTTGAAGGAATAACATGGCGATTGTTCTGCCCTGCAGCCAACCATCATCCACAAATGATATCTTCGTTAAACTGCTAGGAGAGAAGTCTACAATTTACAATTACAAGAAAATTCTACAATATAGTCCAGTTTTACGCCAAGAAGTCCATCTGCAACTAAGCTGCTCTTAATTAATATCACTGACTTGAAATCAAATTCCTGAATCAAATCCGAGGGTTAAATTAAACAATATTCCCTTTTCCTTTGTCCCTGGCGGCTGCGCAAAAAAAACTCTCGGAATTAACTTGCAATTTTTTGTCATGGAAGAAGAAGCAGTAATAACCATTGGGTTCATGCAGTCTTAATAGATTGAATAATTTTCACGATTCAGTCTATTCTCAGTCATCTGTTAACATTTCTTCTTCATTTTTATACATAGGGGTGATGGGAAGGATTGTGACGTAGACCTTCAAAATATACAG
>JASAMX010034760.1:0-19602 GCA_030248175.1 Microlaimidae sp. YZB2_3 | reverse complement strand
TCTCCTTTCCTCTACTCTTACCTACATAAAATCAATCCCACACAATACACATCACCAAACTGCCCCCTTTTCAAAACACAAACACACACAACACAACATTTTTTCAATTGCACACACATTAACACGACCTTGGGACCAGAGGACCTATTATGGGCGAACCTCGCAGCGCTTGCTGATCTCCTCCGAGAGTGATAAGAGGGGAGGAGCGTGCCGGACGGACAAGAACAGGGTTGAATAAAACTATGGCCGTTGGCAAAAGACAACAACAACATACTGCTAATTAATCAATATCAATAAAATTTTAGGAAAAAATCTTTAAAAAAAAGGTAATGTAAAGTTTAGTTTTTTTAATCAAAACTCGGAAACTAGTTTCTGATAAAATGATTATTTTCTTGCAGTGCATAGCAAGAATTTTAAATATACTGGAATCAGCTAATTTATTTACAATGCCAAATGTTTAAAGAACCCAAAAAATTGTTTTCACGCTTCTCGCAAACCGTTTTACTAAATTACTAGATACCAATTGATTTGATAATGATATAAAATTAATAGCTGGATTAAGTTTAAAAAGCTAAGAACATTTTTTAAAATGTATATAAGAGATGTTCATGTTCATGTACCACAAAGCGCATTTTCAAATTTTTTGGTGTTTCGGTGCACCATTAATTCCAAAATTTTGTTTTATTTTCGAGTAAATTTTTACCATGATAAACACAAACGAGTAAGTAATACCACATAATAATTTGATTTTTTCCAAATTTTTTGTTTCCGAAACCAAATTTGGCTGCAAACTTATTAAACATCAACAAAGGTGGTATTATTCTTGATGCATAGCAAATACACACAGCAAAGCACGCAAAACACTTAAAATCATAAACGCACTCGCAGCAACATCGTGAGGTAAACCAAAAGAAACACTTACACACACATACAAGGCAATTACTCAACCAATAATCGAGTACGCCAGCACAGTCTGGGGCCCCACAACATCAGGCACACAAATCAACAAACTGCAAATATAAAACACTGCTCTCAGGGTCACAACAGGGCACACCACAGACACAAACACACACACATCATACACACAAAGGCTAAAGTCCTCTCAATACACACATTCAGATTCAACCCCACGCAAAATAAGCAAAATTGGCAGCCATGTACACAAACATTCCATTCAACTACTTAACACAACAACCAGCACCCAGCAGCTTCAAAAAGCAAACAATCTTTCACAACAACAACTACACAATAAACATCGCAACACTCCAATAAACCCAATACTTCAAACAAAAACAACAGCAATCAGCAACGCGGAAAAAATCTTCGTCGCGGGGTCAGGAGAACCCTCGTCCGTCTCAGAGCGGGAAAATCTCCTTTCCTCTACTCTTACCTACACAAAATCAATCCCACACAATACACATAACCAAACTGCCCACTATGCAAAACACAAACACACACAACACAACATCTTTTCACATGCACACACATTAACACGACCTTGGGACCAGAAGACCTTTCGGCGAAATCCGCAGCGGTTGCTGATCTCCTCCGAGAGTGAGAAGCGGGTGAGCAAGGCGAGGAGCGTGCCGGAAAGACATGACCAGGGTTAAACAAAACTATGGCCGTTGGCAAAAGACAACAACAACATACTGCTAATTAATCAATATCAATAAAATTTTAGGAAAAAATCTTTAAAAAAAAGGTAATGTAAAGTTTAGTTTTTTTAATCAAAACTCGGAAACTAGTTTCTGATAAAATGATTATTTTCTTGCAGTGCATAGCAAGAATTTTAAATATACTGGAATCAGCTAATTTATTTACAATGCCAAATGTTTAAAGAACCCAAAAAATTGTTTTCACGCTTCTCGCAAACTGTTTTACTAAATTACTAGATACCAATTGATTTGATAATGATATAAAATTAATAGCTGGATTAAGTTTAAAAAGCTAAGAACATTTTTTAAAATGTATATAAGAGATGTTCATGTTCATGTACCACAAAGCGCATTTTCAAATTTTTTGGTGTTTCGGTGCACCATTAATTCCAAAATTTTGTTTTATTTTCGAGTAAATTTTTACCATGATAAACATAAACGAGTAAGTAATACCACATAATAATTTGATTTTTTCCAAATTTTTTGTTTCCGAAACCAAATTTGGCTGCAAACTTATTAAACATCAACAAAGGTGGTATTATTCTTGACACGTTCATCCCGATATGTGCTAGGATTGGTTCACCTTAGTTATGAAAAAAAAACTAGAAAGTTAAAATACATACTTGTTTCCATATTTATCCACGAGCTGAATAAAAAAGTAACGAACTGGAAGAATTATATAAGGGTTTTCGATTCCTGGACCCCATATCAAGGTACGAGAGGGATCAATGGAGCCGAAAGAACAGTGAAATAACGTTGTAATTATCAAATGAAATTTAAGCAAAATTTTTTGGCTCATCTCAGTTTACTTGCATAACAGGTAGAAAACACAGGCACCATAGCTAAACAGACACATAGATATTATTATGCAATTTATATTTAAAAACCAAATTCTTTACGATTCTAATTACTATCAATAATATGAAGAATAATAACACAAGAGAATGTCCAACTTGTACACTAAATTTTAGAGGAAAATTTTGCTAGAAAAGTCGCATGGGTACAAATGCGCATGGTTGTCTTTTTTTGTGCAAAAACATTCGCATTGCGAAAGAAGCATTATAGAGTGCAAAGTTTCAATTTTTATTGCAAGAAAACTAACACCGCATTAAAAATCGCTGCCCGGGAAAACTAGCAGAAAATTGTGGATTTTTGCTAGAAAATCCGCACAAAGTTACGCATCACCCATATACGACTTTGCCAGCAAAATTTTGGTGCAGTCAGACATTCTGAAAAATTCTAAAATTCTAGGTTTAGAAAGATTAAAAGATCGAAGAGACAAAATTGATTTATATGAGTGCTATAAAATTATACATTGCTTTTGCTTAAACAATTTACAAGCCAATGATTTTTTTAAGTTTAACTTGCAGCCCACCCGTGGTCATCCATTTAAATTGACGATGGAAGACTGCCGAATTAATGCAAGGAAATTTTCTTTTGCAAATAGGGTGGTTACACCTTGGAACAATCTACTCCCATCTCAAGTAACTGTCGATTCTTTGGATGCATTCAAGAAAAGTTTTAAAACTGACTTAAATAAGCGCTCTTTTTGAGCCTTTAAAGTCATATCAGATAGCTATGTTCAGTGATAATTAGTTACAATTGTAATTCATATTGGCGGCAATTAAGTCGCAGATTTGATGTTGTTGATGAAAAAAAAAAGAAAAAAAATAGAAAAAGAGAAAAAAAAAAGAAAAAAAATACAATGATATGATGAAAACAGTATGAATTAAACTATGCATAGACTATGCTTAGTATAAAATTAATTCTGTTATCTGATCATTAATAATAATAATAATAATAATTCTCATGTATCAGACTTGAGCGCTCCTCCCAGGGTTTTATTGGGGGGCAATTCCAAAACGGGGGAGGGCACGGGAGCAATAAAACGAAGGGCAAAAAGGGGAGAAAGAAAAAAATAGAAAAAAAAGGGAAAAAAAGAAGAATAAAGGGGAAAAAGGGACAAAAAAGGCGAAATTAAGGTAAAAATAATAATTCCAAAATGCCTTAAAATGCATTGAAATAGGGCGAAAACTGCAAAAATTTGGCGATGATGGGGTCATTATAGGTCAAAAATGGCGCCATAATTTTGGGTAATTTTTTTTTATTAGGTGGGGGATTTAAAACGGAGGGCAAATCCTCCAATAAAGCAGGGGGGCATTTTCAGACCGTGCACAGGTCTGCATGTGTTATATATTTTTAATAATATTCAATAAGATAAAAAAAGTACTAAAACCAATTTATATTCCTAACTGAATTTCTTCTGGAATCACAAAATCTTTCCATTCCTATTTTAATAATACACCGATATATTTTGGTTTTCTCTACACTACAGTACTATTAATTTTTCGCCATTTTCAAGAAAAATACGTGGATGTTTACCGAAGAAAATCTGAATATATAAAAAACTTGGCTTTAATTTTCAAGCTGTGAACTGTTAGCTATATTGCTCCTATGCAAATTTTTACGCATTTTTGATCAAGTTAACACATCTTCAGTTTTAAATGGCGCTATTTCAATTATTTTTTTACTGAAGGTTCTCAAGTTTTTTAAACTAAACCACCACAAAATTTTTTATATTCTTTTTGAAATCTTACAGCTGGTGCTGCGAAGTTTTTTTTTAAATTGGTAGAGAGGTGAAAGGTTATCAGTCAGTAGTGGGCTGTGGGCGGGCAGGGATTATACCCCCTTTGAAATCGCGAAACTGACGACACTTCCAACCACTGCCTTAAGACACCCCTCCCCCCAATATTAGGTAGGGGGGTACCAGTACAGTCAGGGACGCAACCAGGGGGGGAGGGGTGGCGGCCGCCCCCCCGAAACGGTCATATAGGGGAAAAATAAAGATAGTGGTTGGGCGGGGGGGGGGCGGCCGCCCCCCCCAAATGGTCGCCAGATAGTAAAATTTGGGGGTTATCATAGGCTAAAAATTTAAAATTTTCTAGCGCCTCAATAATCGCTCGACGCCAAACTATAAAATAATTTTAGTACCACAATTTACCCCCAAAAACTAAAAAAAAAATTTCCGCTGCGCTTTCGCTCAGCGGTCACTTTCTATAATATACACACATATACATAGATGAACACGGTCAAAAAGCTAGGGGGGTGTTTACCCCGGGTAAATGACATTTCAAAATCTAGGGGGGTCCTAGGGGACGTCGAACCCCCCTAGCTTTCTAGGAGGGGTCGACCCGGGGCGAAAGATTTTGAAACATAGATGGGGGTCAGGTGGGGTCCAATTTCCGAAGCAAAATACTTTTAAACTATACATGGGCAAGTTGGTCCGGAGTGGGGGGTTAAACCCCAAATTAGGGGGTTAAAATCCGAGAAACGCAAAATACCCGATATCGTTTTTTTTTGGAGTGCATTTTACCCATATTGTTTTTCGATTTTGAAGGAAAAATAGGTAAAAAACGCTAAATTTAGGTCAAAAATCCCTTTTTATTGCATTTTTGAGCTTTTTATTGCTTAAAACATTCATTTTGACCTTAAAACTTAAGTTTGGAGGCAGTTAGAAGTCATTTTAAAAACGTTTTTCTTCATTTTTCCAAAATTGGGGGGATTAACATTTCCCCCCCCCCACTTCAGAGTGGGGGGTTAAACCCCTCTTCTCAGAAATTGGGAGGGCGATAAACCCCCCAACCCCCCCCCCCCCCACCGTGCCCATGTATGGTTTTAAGGTCCCTCCGGACAGTTTTCACTTCACAGCGTTCAATAAAAAAACCAGTTGAAATACAGAACAAAAATTATTTTAAGGTTTAATAATAGTTTTTTATAAGATAATACTACATTTTATTGAATAAAAAGCGATATTCAGGGATAAAAAGTGTGTAAAAACATGAATTTGTGTTAAAAATTCACGTTTTTGCAAGAAAATTTAGTATAAAAAAAGTACGTAAAATTTTCTCAAGACGGGAGGGGGAGTCAGATTTCAAAATATTGAGGGGGGTCAGGGGTAAAAAATTCGAAAATTTGGGGGAAGGGGGGCCCCTGAATTTTTTTTCTAGGGGAGCCCAAAGTTTCGAGGCTAGAAGGGGTAGACCCCACCCCACCCTACCCCCCCTTGTTCATCTATGTACATATATCTCGCTTTTATCTTGCCTAATGCTAATATTATTTCAAAGTTAGTGCAATATTTTTTATGAGCAACTAGTTATAAATACTACACAGAAAGCAAAACAAACAATCATATAGATTGATTTATGAACCTCCTCACTCCTAAATTTTCCAGCCGCCTATAGCATTGGCTCAGATTTTTTTCATATAGGTAGGTACCCTAAAAAACATGGAGTCGAGGTGCTGGTCATGTGCTTTGGTTTACAATGTGGGTGGGTCTGAAAGGTCTCTAAATTCCTGTTTTTGTAAAATCCAGGCTCTGCCAATGTGTGCTAATGTAATTTTTAAGAAAACATGTTTTTACCGCTAAAAACACTAGATATACCTTATTAGGCCAAAAAAGTGTATTATACAGAAAGCTGTATAATACATTTTTTTGTAATTGAAACATTAAAAATGTGGGAAACAAGCGCGCCAGCAGCGCTGTGTACCTACGAAGCGGCAAAAAACTAAAAATACTCAAAAAATGCTTTTGTAATATTAAGAAATATTTAAGAAATTTTGAAAGGAAGAAGTCGAGATATTAAAGCAATAAATATTTGAAACATTTCAAACCGTAAAATGTACTAGTCGCTCGCTGTTTCTCAATTTCCTCCCTACATATGATTGGCGCTAGCTAAGGGGGCTAGGGCTAGGGGGCCACCTCCCCCGAATTTTCGAATTTCGTACCCCTGACAGCTGACCCCATAGGTGGGCAGGGGGGGGTGGGGGGGGTTATACCCACCCAAAATTTCGGATTTTGCTGACACCCCCCCCCCTAAATTTGGGGTACCCGGGGACACCCCCCCAAATTCGCCTCCCGGAGAAAAATTTTTAAGTGTTATAAAACGACTAAAAAAAATTTTCCGCGCTTCGCGCGGAGAGTTAATTGATAAATTTATCTTAGTTTTTCGATTACAAATCGATTATCCCGTTCAGTAGTTAAGGTATACAGTTTAATAAAACTACTATAAACACTGTTATCCTTTAATTAACGTTTTAAACGCATGTTTTAAATGTGTAGGTATAAGAAACCTTAAATTTTGTAATAAGTATCATCTGGAATTAAAATTTCAAGTGTATTTTAGCGCCTTAAATTAAAAATTTTCTCCCCAGGGGGGCATTCTGCCCCCCGGACCCCCCTGACAAGGGGCTCTGCCCCTTGACCCCGCTGGGGGGCTCTCGCCCTCCAGACCCCCCCCCCATATCTGGGGCTGCCGCCCCCAGAACCCCCTTCAGGGTTAGTAGGGCCCCCAGACCGCCCCTCCCCCTAAATGAAATCCTGGGCACGCCACTGCAAAAGAGGGGGGGGGTCTGTCTAACCCCAAATTTTTTTTTTGCCGACCTAAAAGAGGTGTCTAGACCCCCCCTGGCTACACCCATGTATGTATTATAATCTTTAATTAAACATAAGATTATGGATTATAAATTTTGAACAATAAGCTAATATTTTAAATCGAAAACGATTAAAGATTAACTATTTTAGTTCTAAATTAGAAAAATTTTTGTCAATTACTTCAGCTTGAAAAACAATTAGTGAATTTAAAATATTAGCTCACAAAAATTACCAAAACTGTGTCAGACTTATTTTTCGAAAAAAATAGTCCTAGTCAATTACCACTGCTAGAAATTGGATTAAATTTAAAATTTAAGCTTTTAGTTACCAGGTTTATTTTCTGCAAAATATTTGTAAAATCTGTTTTGTATAAATTACCGCAAAAAGGCATCTTAATTCTAAATTTTAACTTTTGTCGTTTAAATTGGCCTTTTATTTAGTAGTCAAGTCAAAGGTTTACGTAACTAAAATTTAGTGTAAAAAGTATTGAATGCAAAAGAAGTTGCAGTCGTTACTGCAAAAAAGCCTAACACTGTGCTGTGTTCAACCTATCACTTTGCGGGAATACTAGCAGAAAATCACCGAATTTTTTTGAAAAATTCGCACAAAGTCGGGCTGTAGAACTTTTCGAGCAAAATTTTGTTCAAAAATTTGGCATACAGTCGGGCATTCTCTTGTGTCATATATTCTGACTATTACACACGGTAAAGGTTTTAAAATAAACACGCAAATAAACAGACGGATATTTTAGCAGGTATAGTAAAGGATATAAAAAAAAATTTTATTTAAGAAAACACGAACAAAAGTTAAATTTAAACACAGAAAAAGATAAATTAGCGCCTTATATTAATGTTTTCAATTTGATTTACAATATTTAGCCAAAATTTTTTATTTACCTCTAAAAATTCACAACATAAAAAAATTGTATACTACTATTATTCTAAATGAAGTCCTTTAATGCGGGCTTACCGATTCCGCAGTATCGTATTTTTTAGCTAAGGCAAGACAGCATTTTCACTGTTAGGTTTACACCCTGAACCGCTAGGTTATAAAAAATAAACTGCGCAGTTAAAAAAAGACATTAATCTCAATTTTATTACAAACACATTTGGGTTTATTTCTGCTTTGTTTTTATACCATTCGGGCGTCCTCGGGTGTTTTCGGGATAAATTACAAAGCATTATTTTTCATTGTTTTTCTTTTCATACAATTTGCGAGTTCTTTGTTAAAACTACAATATTTTTTATTCGTTTTATATAAAATAGGGCGTCACTTTATATAAGTTTTTGTGATAGCTGCCACTGGTGACAGAGTTGCGAAAGGACCACAAAAACGGTGGCAACTACCACCTTATAGTGGCAAGTGCCATCGCGAGCTCACAAATGCCACTTCAATGTAAACACCTGCTAAAGTTATGGAAACAATAATATCGGAAATAGCTATCACCGGTGGCATTACCATCGGTTTACCTTTCAATGAAGATTGATTAATGTTGAAACATAGGTGAGAACGGTCCGGGAAGCTAGGGGGAGGGGTGGTTACCCGGGGTAAATCGAATTTTGAATTCTATAAGGGGGGTCCCAAAGAGGTCCGGACCCCCCTAAATTTTTAGAGGGGGGGGTCGACCCGAGGTGCGAAATTTTGAAATCTAGAGGGGGGTCAGGTAGGATCCGGTGTCTAAAGCAAAACAGTTTTAAACCATAATAACTTTAATAATTGTTGTTTATATAGGATAATAATACATTTTATTGAATAAAAAGCGATATTATGGTGTAAAAAGGGTATAAAAACATAAATATGTGTTAAAAATTCACGTTTTTGGAAGAAAATTTAATATTAAAAAAGTACCTAAAATTTTCCCCAGGGGGGAGGAGAGGGGTCAGATTTCAAATTCTAGAGGGGGGTGGACCCCACCCTACCCCTCTTTTTCACCTATGGTTGAAAGGTAAAAGTAAAAAGTGTAATTTTTAAAAGTAAAATTTTTTAATTAATCCTTTGAAAAAAGTTTTTTTTAAATTTTTTAGCGAATAACAGTGACAAGATTTTAGGGAAAGATAAACTGCTCACCAAAAATCATCAAATTAAAAACAAAAATAAATGATATGTCATTTAACTAAAAGTAAACAAACAATACGACGGATACGTATTTTTTGTGTTTTATACAATATAAAAAAATAGCAGCCCATTACAAAGATCAAGATATTAATCAAAAACATTAAATCTTCAAAATAATAGCAAAAATATAAATAATATGTAAGATATGCTCTTTTATAGCTAATGCACAAAATACACATATGCTGTTATAATAAAATAGCATAGTGTAAGAATTGGGTCCATTAGATTTGAAACCTTGATTCAAAGCGCAAAATACTAAATTAACTTTTGTCAGTATAATGATTTATTGTCCATTAATGCGCATAAATCAAATGTATACAGTATGATATTAAAAATGTAAATTGTCATTCAGCGGATAATTCTGGAAACATATAATAAAATGGTATATTAGGTCGATGACGCTCTTTAAACAAAAGTTCACCATTGGTGTAATATTATTACACTTTTGCTAATTTTAAATTGCACATCAATACAAAAACAAAGAAGACAAACAAAACAAAAACAAAGAAGACAAACAAAACACAACATCGTAAATACACGTATTAAAAAGGCTTGGAATGATGAGTTTGTGTCGTGTAAATCGTCAATATGTTTGAAAATACCGAAAGTTAAAAGTATTATAAAAGAAATTTTAAAACAATTGCCTAACAATATTTTAAAAAGTACTTACTCTACCTTATAAAGGTAGATGTTTTTATAAATGATAGGAAAAAATACCTACACAAAAATCAAGTTGCATAGAAAATATCACGATATCACCACAGCACAAGATTGCATAAAATACAAAATAAAAAAACTAAGAAGCTAATAAAACTCCTAACACAGCTACTCTAGTAATTATAGATGTTTTAATGATAATTACCGAAAATTGTAGGGGTGTCATTTTACCCAAAACCCCATTTTTACGCTTTTTTATAAGGTCCCACCAAAAGCTTAAGATAATGTTTCTATGTTTTTCCTAAATCGCAAAATTTAGGTCCAAACTTTTCAGATTGTTTTTTTTTGGGGGGAGGGGGCGAAATGGACGAGGTATATTATTAATAATAATATATAATATAATAATTTAATAATTATAATATTATAATATAATATGACATGGGCGCGGAAAGTGCAGTGACGCATCCAGGAAGCGAGCGGAGAAGCGACCGTTCCCTTTTTAACCCTTCGTTGTTAAACTTTTGAACATTGATCATTTTGTATTAGTTGAATTGAATGGACTATCTATACCGTTTACTTACATCTACATCTACTATACATAAAAAACTTTTAAACGGTTTTATTATACATAATGAAATGATGAAAACAGTATGAATTAAACTATGCATAGACTATGCTTAGTATAAAATTAATTCTGTTATCTGATCATTAAATAAGAATACAATATTTAAAATTTAAAGAAATAAAACAACGCCAACGTATTTCATATTAGTGCTTTTAATGTAAAAATTCTTCACCTTGGTAATTTTTTTCATTTTTTTGTTAACAGTATCAAAATATTTTAATTATTGAGCACGGTTGCAATTATGCTTTTATGTCTTAAATTTTATTATTTAAGGTAGAACTTCACAGTTTTGACCACTTGGACTACAAGTCGCATATCATTATAAATATTAATTTTTTGCATATAAAAGTGGGGTGCTATAAAAAGTTAAGAATCTGTGCTATCCAGTGGTTATAAAAACATCACCGAAAAATTTGTCCAGTTCGCAACAGATGTCCATGGATTCTACCTCTGAAAACCACAATAAGGCCTTTTAAAAAAAATTGATTCGTGATTTTTGGACGAAATTTTATAATAAATTAGGGTAATGTAGGGGGCAACTTTCAGAGGTGGTTTGGGTTCAAAATGATCTCAGGATTTTTTTTAAATTGCAAAAAAGACTTTTTTTACAAAAATATATAGTAAAAAAAATCCTGAAGTCCTTTTTTAATCGTTTATAATAAAAAAAATGGCAAAAGCCTATATCTAACTATTTCCAAACTTTCGTTTAAAAATAACAAATCATTTTTTTTAAATTTTTGTTTAATTTTCTTTTAATTGACGCCGAGAAACAACATTTTGAACCATTCCTTTAAAAGCTCCTTTTAATTGAAAACCCCCGAGGACCCAGTAGCCGAGTGGTTAGTATGTCGCACTCGGATCCTCAAACCCGTAGGTTCGAGTAATCGCTCGACCAATTTTTAACGCCAAAAAAAATTTTTTTTTATTTTTTAGCTTTTTAATTTAAAAAAATGTTTTATTATTTAAGATACGCTAAACAGAAAATGAAAAAATAGAATATTTTGGTAATAAACTTTATTAATGTTTTGTTTAAAAAAAGATATTTAAAAAAAAATTTTGACAGAATATTGTTTGTTACCAATCACCCGCTGAAAAAACAAAATCTGATATTTTTAATAATGTATGAAATTTTTAATAACTTTGACGGTTTATAAAGTGTACTGTTGTAACAAAATAATGAAATAACAGATCTTTAACACGGATTTTTATTTTCCAAAGCTATCATGAATCATGATACCATTTTAATTTTTAATTGCAAAAACTCAATTTTGAGCAGAATTAAAATAATTAGTTTTATTGCTATAATTATTAAGAGGCTAGAAAAATTGACTAGCCTAGCTTTGACGGAGTGATAAATCAGGATAGTTTAAAGCAATTCCCTGCCTTTATGTGCTGTTAAGTAATCTCTGGATTAGTAACTTCACAATGCATAAGTTTATGAGAAATAGTTCCAATTAGAAGTTGTTGCTCGTAATAAACAGCGATCGTGCTTCCCCACAATTCCCCGCCATCATTCGCGTAGGGTTCAGTCACAATCCAACTGGTGTGCTCTTCATTCTGGATTCTTATTCTTAATACCTAAACAAAACCATGAATAATATTATAAGCGAAAAAAGGGAAAAATATGGGATCCACCCCGCCTAACTCTCTAGCATCAAAATTCTGCCCACATTTTTAGAAAAAATCAGTAGGCGGGCACCCCCTTTCCCTAGTTACCAACATAAGAGCAGGTTCACCCTCCCCAACATCAGTTTTTGCCCTGACTGTCTATCCCGGAGCCCCACCTTACCCTTTAGAAATTCCAAACAGATTTCCTCAGAACAAATTTTTTATAAGTCAAGTACTATTTTTATCTTATGTCTTTTTTATCCATTTATCAATCTTTCAAAGTACGAAATCGCAAAAAAAACAACGCAATTTTCCAAAGTCATTACCCGTGTGGCCATTGCGGCCTAGCCCACAACCGGAGGAGTAGGTTTATCTTTACATACACTATTGTGCAACCAAAAGATAAGCCTTCCTCCCACGGTAAGACAAACCGACCAAACGTAGGCCTAGGGAATAGATGTGAGATAGGTAAAATAAATTTTTATTGTTCTCTCTGTATTATTAAATATAACCTCACATCTAATCCCTAAAATCCTCTGATAGGGGTGGGGCCTTTGACTAACATTCTACATCAACAACAGTGATGATATAGGGTGGTAGGCGGTAATATGGAATATCCATGGCCGGCCCGCTTCAGCTTTAAAAAAAAAAAATATGATTTCTAAACCACTTAAAGCAGAGACGTACCGAGGGTTTGATTTTGGGGAAGAGGGCGGTTTGCAGTACAAAAGAAATCGGGGAGCGGGGGGGGTGGAGTCATAGATGTTTTTGCTCGGGTCCGCTAGGGGGGGGGGGGTCCACCCCCGGGTGGAAGGCCAAATTTTTTTAGGGGGGAGCGTCCAGGGTGGTCCGGACCCCCTGGCTTTTTAGGGGGAGGGTCGACAATCCCGGGTGCGAGATTTCAAATTTAGGGGGGGGGGTCAGGGGGGTCCAATTTTTTAAACTCAAATTTAAGTGTTTTAGGTCTAATATTGAATTTTATGTACTAAAACCGCCTATTTAGGCCTAAAAAGTGTTTTTAACTAAAAAATCGTGTTTTTGACAGTAAATAAAAAATATAGTTCCAAATTGGTCGGGAGAGGGAAGCAGGGACGTACCCAGGGGGGAAGGCGGGGGGGAGGCGGCCGCCCCCCCCGAAACGGTCGTACAGGGGAAAATTAAGGATAGTGGTTGGGCGGAAGAGGGGGGGCGGCGGCCGCCCCCCCCCCCGAAATGGTCGCCAGATAGTACCCCGATTGACCCCCAAAAACCAAAATTTTTTTCCGCTTCGCTTCGCTCAGCGGTCACTTTCAATAGTATACATACATATATCTCGCTATTTATCTTTCCTAATGCTAATGTTATTTTAAAATCAGTACAATATTTTTTATAGGTAATAAGTACTACAAAGAAAGCAAAACAAACAGTCATATTGGTTGATTTATGTAACTCCCCCTTCTAAATTTTCCAGCCGCCTATAGCATTGGCTCGGATTTTTTCATATAGGTAGGTACCCTAAAAAACATGGAGTCGAGATGCTGCTCATGTGCTTTGGTTTACAATGTGGGTGTAGACAAGGGGTCTGAAAGGTCTCTTAATTCTTTTTTGTGAAATCCAGGCTCTGTCGATGTGTGCTAATGTAATTTTTAACTAAGAAAACATGTTTTTATCGCTAAAAACATTAGATAATAGGTTATTAGGCCAAAAATAGTGTACTATACAGCTTTATGTACGTTTATCCCTGCTTTTTTAACGTTTTCAAAAATTAAGGGGGGCTCCGCGCCGCCCCCCCCCGAAATTTTTTTTGTACTACAATCGGCCCCCCTTCAAAATGAAACTCTGGGTTCGTCCCTGGGGGGAGGGAGGTCAGTCTCGCTAGGGGGGGTCAGGCCGGACCGCTCTCGAGCTTTGGTGGGGAGGGGGGGGGGGCTTCTGGATTTTTTCTAGGGGGGGGACCAAAATTTTGGCTCTAGGGGGGTGGACCCCTCTGTCCCTTTAAAAACATCTATGGGTGGAGTCCCCCCAAGTTTTTTTTTAAACGGTTATAAAAACAGGAATAAACCTGTATAATACACTATTTTTGGCTTAAAGGAGCACTGTCACAAATCAAATTCCTATAACGCCCGAACCGGACTACTCCTTTAATACTGAACCGATTCAGCTAAAATTTAAAAATATTGTAGCCTTGTAGTGGAGCACTCTAAATACCAAAGTTGAGCTGGGTAGGTTTGGTATTAAAGGAGCAGTCCGGTTCGGGCGTTATAGGAATTTGATTTGTGACAGTGTTCCTTTAATAGCGTATTAGCTAATGTTTTTGAGGTGTGAAACACAATTTCTTTGCTAAAAATTACAGATTAGCAGAACCTGGATTATACAAAAAAGGGGATTTAGAGAACTTTCAGGCCCCTTGGCTACACACACCACGCTGTAAATTAAAACAGAAGAGCAGCCTTTTTATGTTTTTTAAGGTAGGGTAACTGACTTAATTTCGGCCACCTTTTTTTATTTTTTTGAATAAGTTTTTTCTGGCTTTTTCAATCAAGCCAAAATTTGGCCTAAAAATCAAACAATAGCTATATTTGTTATTCCAGTGCAAAATTTGAATATTTCTGTTACACTTAAAAATCAGTGAAGGTTTAAACCTTTTTTTTTAAAGTGGCCGAAGTTAAGGCGCGTGCCATTTATTTCGGCCACCTACAAAAAACTGGCCATAACTATTGCTTAAACGAACAATAAAAATTCTCTAAAAGGATTGCAAATTTACCCTTAGGTATTGTTCTTGGTACATATAACTTAATTTTTCCCGTTTGCGAACTTTAATAGTTATTAGCAAGACTTTAAATAATTATGTCAAAACCTTAAAAACACAAGTTTTAATAATTTGTATTTTTTGTTCAATTTTTATTTTTGGCTTAAAAAACGTTAAAACAAAGTCAAACGAGCAAAAAAAACTTTACAAATACAGTAGTACAATGATATTTAAAAACAGCAAAAAACGGCAGGTTCTTTCACCTAAATTTTCAGGTGGCCGAAATTAACGGAATCTTAAAATGCGCAGTTAGTTAAACGCATTGCAAAATGATTTTGAAGAAAATATCAAAACATGAAAATTAACAACTTTGAGCTTTAAATAGAAGATATTTTAAGGTTATATATTGCTTCGTTCTAAATTTGATGCAGTTTAAACACAGACCAAAAATTAAGAAAATCACAAAAAATTCACTTTTTGTATTAAAATATTGATAATGTAGAATAACAAAAATAAAAAACTTTTGCAAAAACACTTTATTCAACATTAATCCAGTTACTTTTGTGCTAGTTCTTTTGTGTTTTAAAAATAAGCCAATTTTCTAACACCCTAAATTGGTGGCCGAAATTAAGGCTTGGCCGAAATTAAGTCAGTTACCCTACCTATGAAAAAAAATACCAAGGCCATTACTACAGGCGGCTGGAGATTTTAGGAGGGGGAGGTACAGAAATCAACCAATATGATTGTTAGCTTTGTTTTCTGTATAGTATTTATTGCTTATAATAATTACAAAATATTGTATTTCGAAATAACATTAGGCAAGATAAATAGCGAGAAATATGTATGTATACTATGGCAGACCTGTGCACGGTCTGGAAATGCCCCCCCCCCCTTTATAGGAGGATTTGCCCCGCGCCCCTCGCCCAAAAAATAAAAAAGTACCCAAAGAATTATGGCGCCATTTTTACCTATTATGACGCTATCTTCGGGAATTTTTTGCTGTTTTTAGCCTATTTGAATGCATTTTAAGCCATTTTAGACCTATTTTTACCTTATTTTCGCTTTTTTTTGTCCCGTTTTCCTTCTTTTTTTCTCTTTTTCCCTTCTTTTTTTCTTTCTCCTTTGCTTGCCCTCCCCCCCCGTTTCAAAAAAGTTGCCCTCCCCGTTTTAGATTTCCCCTCCCCCCCCCAATAAAACTCCGGGGGGAGGGGCAGTGCACAGGTCTACTATGGAAAGTGAAATTTTTTTTGTATTTTGGCGGTCGATTGTGTAACTAAAACTACTTTATAGTTTGCGCCATCGATTAGCGAGGCGCAAAAAAATTCAATTTTCAATCTCTGAAAACCACCAAAATTTACCGTCTGGCAACTATTTAGGGAGGGGGGCACCCCCCTGCTCAACCACTATCATTATTTTTCCTCCGGTCCGACCGTTTCGTGGGCGGAAGAGGCGGTCGCCCCTCTTGGCTACGTCCCTTACTTAAAGATATTTTAACGAAAATTGTTTTTGAAATTTTTTGGACTATTTATATTTAGGTAAGCTTTTCCCAAAAAATAATTGAAATCGTCTCAAAAAGTTTGACTGTGCATCACAGTTTTAAAGTATAAAAATGCATCGCACCTTCAGACCTGTGCTCGGTGCTCGCCCCCCGGGTTTTATTGGGCGGGGGGCAATTTTTTTGAAACGGGGGAAGCAAAAAAACGGGGGTGGGGCAAGCAGGGGAGAAAGAAAAAAAAGAAGAATAAAAGAAGGGAAAAGGGAAAAAAGGGACAAAAAAAAGCGAAAACAAGGTAAAAATAAGTCTAAAATCGTTTAAAATACATTGAAATAGGCTAAAAACTGCAAAAAATTGACGATGATGGCGTCATCATAGGTCAAAAATGGCGTCATGATTTTAGGGTACTTTTTCATTTTTTGGCGGGGGGGGGGCGCAATAAAACGGGGGGGGCAAATCCTGCAATAAAGCGGGGGGCATTTCCAGACCGTGCACAGGTCTGCACCTTGCAAGTATAAAAAAGTATTAAAAATGTGCTAAAATGAAATTTTCATCCCGTAACATAATCGCACAGATAGGTAGTGCATTTAATTTCGGCACTTTTCCCAGTTTGGCATTTTTGATTTTGGACTATTTCTTTGGTAATCCTGGACGGAATACGGCGTTTCATAGCTCAAATGAGAGCTAATTATATGTAGATGACTGTCGTGAGCTTTTTATTTGTTATGTTATGATATTTTTATGTGAAATTATGTGATTTATAAAAAAATAAATTTGTTACTTGTTTTTAGAACATGGGCATTTCATGATTATGCAATAAATTGGTTTAAAATTTAACGGTCCTGGTAAAATTTAGCCATTTTCCGAATTTTTAGTCCCCGTGGTTTTACGTTGCGTCTGCGGCGAGCAATCGTTATAAAATAAAGTACAATGTAATTTTTGCATCATATGATGTAGGTAAAAACGGATTAAAATTAAAGCGGCTGGATGTTAAATTGTAGTTGTAAATAGTTAAAAGACAACGTTAAAATGTGTAAGGTGTCATAGAACTGCACTAACTCGATTAGGACCTTTAAAAAGTGCCGAAATTGATGACTTTTTCTACTAAATTTTGCTCATTTTGATACCATTTGGCATTTTAGCTGTAACTTTTTGCCGGTTATACCCAAACAACAAGTAGAAGCTTAAATTAAAGAAAATTGTCTGGAGATAATGATAGGCTTTTAAATTTTTGAAAATTATAATGATTTTTTGACTGATAACAATTTATTGTTTGTAAAGTGCCGAAATTAAATGCACATCAAAAAATTTCGTCAATTTTCCATTTTTTTTTAAAACCGATTTAATTAAGTAAAAAAATTACTTACTGTACAGTGAAACTTTTATTACGCAACTTAGAATTGCGTAAAGCTTCAAGAAACTTAGCTATCAAACATAAAAATCGGGCAATGCAGTAAAAAGTTACATCGGAAAAACAAAAAAGGGCCGAAATTAAATGCACTACCCTATCTGTGCTATTATGTATTACGGAATGAATTTCATTTTAGCACATTTTTAATACTTTTTTATACTTGCAAGGTGCAGACCTGTGCACGGTCTGGAAATGCCCCCCGCTTTATTGCAGGATTTGCCCCCCCCGTTTTATTGCGCCCCCCCGGGGGGGGGGGGGGGGGGGGGGGCCTAAAAATGAGTAAGTACCCTAAAATCATGACGCCATTTTTGACCAATGATGATGCTATTATTGTCAATTTTTTGCAGTTTTTAGCCTATTTCAACTGTATTTTAAACGATTTAAGAATCGTTTTTACCTCGTTTTAGCTTTTTTCTGTCCCTTTTTGTCCCTCGCCCCTCCATTTTTCTTCTCATTTTTTTTTTTCCCTGCTCGGCCCCCCCCCCCGTTTTTTTTGCTTCCCCCGTTTCAATAAAATTGCCCCCCGCCCAATAAAACCCGGGGTGCGAGCACGGAGCACACACGTCGGAAGGTGCGATGCATTTTTATACTTTAAAACTGTGATGCACAGTCAAACTTTTTGAAGATGCATTTTCATTATTTTTTGGGAAATAAACTACTGAAAAATAAACAGTCCAAAAAATTTCAAAAACAATTTTCGTTAAAATATCTTTCAGTAAGGGACGTAGCCAAGAGAGGCGACCGCCTCTTCCGCCCACGAAACGGTTGGACCGGAGGAAAAATAATGATAGTGGTTGAGCAGGGGGGTGCCCCCCTCCCTAAATAGTTGCCAGACGGTAAATTTTGGTGGTTTTCAGAGGTTAAAAATTGAATTTTTTTGCGCCTCGCTAATCGATGGCGCAAACTATAAAGTAGTTTTAGTTACACAATCGACCGCCAAAATACAAAAAAATTTCACTTTCCATATAGTAGACCTGCGCACTGCCCCTCCCCCCGGAGTTTTATTGGGGGGGGAGGGCAAAATCTTGAACGGGGAGGGCAACTTTTTTGAAACGGGGGGGGGAGGGCAAGCAAAGGAGAAAGAAAAAAAGAAGGGAAAAAGAGAAAAAAAGAAGGAAAACGGGACAAAAAAAAGCGGAAATAGAGCAGGAAAGAGGCCCAAAATGGCTTAAAATGCATTCCAAATAGGCTAAATAGAGGAAAAATTCCCGAAGATAGCGTCATAATAGGTAAAAATGGCGCCATAATTTTTTGGTACCTTTTTTTTTTTGGGCGAGGGGGGCGGGGCAAATCCTCCTATAAAGTTTTTTTTTTTGGGGTATTTGCAGACCGTGCACAGGTCTGCCATAGTATACATACATATTTCTCGCTATTTATCTTACCTAATGTTATTTCGAAATACAATATTTTGTAATTATAAGCAATAAATACTATACAGAAAACAAAGCTAACAATCATATTGGTTGATTTCTGTACCTCCCCCTCCTAAAATCTCCAGCCGCCTGTAGTAATGGCCTTGGTATTTTTTTTCATAGTTAAGGTAACTGACTTAATTTCGGCCATGCCTTAATTTTGGCTATTAATTTAGGTGTTAGAAAATTGGCTTAATTTTAAAACACAAAAAGAATTAGCACAAAAGTAACTGGATTAGTGTTTAATAAAGTGTTTTTTCAAAAGATTTTTATTTTTGTTATTCTACATTATCAATATTTTCATACAAAAGTGTAATTTTTTGTGATTTTCCTAATTTTTGGCTTGTGTTTAAACTGCATCAAATTTAGAACGAAGCAATATATAACCTTAAAATATCTTCTATTTAAAGCTCAAAGTTGTTAATTTTCATGTTTTGATATTTTCTTCAAAATCATTTTGCTTAA
>JASAMX010034759.1:0-12149 GCA_030248175.1 Microlaimidae sp. YZB2_3 | reverse complement strand
TATAATAGTTTAAGATATTCAAACGACGAAAATTTGACTAATTGGCGAAAAGCAGGCAACAAATTCTGATTGCAATAATGAGATTTTTTAAATTTATGTGAAATAAATTTTAAAAATTATAAAAAAAACAACATTAAAATCAAACAAAAATTATGGCCACATAAGTTTTATGTAGGAATTGATCTAGGGACTTTTCAAAAATCTGACGACGCAGTAACCGACTATGCCACTGCAACCATGGGTTGATGAGCTCTAAAAGCGATTTATAAATAAACCTTCTGAAATAAATCGATAAAACGCACGACAGAACGAATTATTTTATGCGTTAAAAAATACAAAAGATATTATGGCCTTCCAAAAATTAAAATTTCAATAGAAATATACTATCTGGAGCTTTAAATTTTACCAAATTAAATTAAATCGAAGTCTTACCGCAATTTTGAAAAAAAAAATAACCCCCATTTTTTACGGAAAATTGTATATTAAACCATAAATACAAAAATATTTCCGTACATTGTTACTTACGTGAAAAAGGGTAACAATTCCTCTTTATTGGAAGTATTTTCTCTAATAAATAATGAGTAGTGCATATTTCTGAGGGTTTTAAAAAATTTTGTTGCAATCTGATTTTTAATATTAATTATTTTAACTACTGCCAATAATATAATAAATGTGAAGTTTATAATCGTGGTATTTTTGCCTTTTTTACACTCAAATTAATTTTTTATGGAAATATTTCTGTATTTCACGAGATCTCGTATGACAAAAATCGCGATTTTCCATACTTAAGAAAACTGTCCGGGGAGACCTTAAAATACCCTCTGGTCCACGTCACGATTCTCGGGAACTTGGCAAGGATTTTGCATTCCTCCCATGTCCCCGTGATCCAGGCCAAACAAGTGGGCCGCTCAAAACTCCTAAATTATTTTTGCCAGACACGCAAAAACTACTGAGTTTTTATAAATAAGTTTTAATTTTATTTTAACATATAAAAACTTATAATTAATTTATGACTTAAATAAGGATTACTACATTACGAATCCGTTGCTATCAGTCAGCTGCAGTATTGAAGGCAAACTTCTTCTTCTGTTTGCTGTTGTGGCAAAGATTCTTGCTTCGGTTAAGTCCATTCTTCGCTGTTCCTTTGGCTGCTAGGAAATGTTCCAATTTAATCTTCTGATCCATGATCTTCATTAGGAGTGGCAGAACTGCGGCAGACTTGTCAGTAATGATGATGGAAACAAAAACAACAAAATGTGTGAAAATCATTTCATATAATTATACTATATTACAACAATATACCGAAACTTAACGCTGTAATTGGGTCTATTAGATTTTATTGATTTAGAAGAGGGATCCAGCTTTATAACCAGGACCCTCTTGCACCCGGACAGGCAAGTGGAGAATTTGTTGTACTGATTTTAAATGCAAAAATACTGACGAGAAAGTAAAACACCTACAATATACCAAATGAACCTCAACGCTATAGCTTGTATTTGTATATAGTTTCCTGTTTTTATTAGCCCTGTATAATTTCAGATGGGAAATCAGCTCTATGACCGGGACTCCCTTGCACCCGGACAGACAAGTGGAGGATTTGTACGAGGCGGCCGTGAATTTAGCCACCTCCGCCCGGTCCAGTCGTCGCCGTTCTCATTCCACAGGACAGATTGCCAACCGCCGACAGCCTTTCCCCGGGGACGAAGTCGCGGAAACGGGTGGACCGGACGCGGGTCCATCGTCGGACCCAGAGCCAGAAAGACTGAAAGAGGAAATAGAGAGTGGTAATTTGGGCCAAAAATTAGTAGAATGAAAAACGAAAAAATGGGAAATGATTTGGTTTTTAGCATTTTTGACAGACAATTGAGCGATATGGTGTTTCAGGGGGGGGGGGGGGGGGGGGGGGGGGGGTGGGTGGTGGGGGGGGGGGGGGGTGTGGTGTTTTGGGTGTTTTGGGCTTTTGTTTTTGGTGTTGTGGCGTTTTTTTTTGTATGGAGAAAAAATTTGTTGTTGCTTGCTGCGGTAGCTTCTTTGCTGTTTTATATTTTGTTTTTTGTTGCCTGATGCTTGTTATTTGTTTAATATTTTTATAGTTGTCTAGACAGAAAGCAAAGCAAACATCTTTTGGTTGATTTATGTACCCCCCCTCCTAATTTTTCTGCCGCTTTAGCTTGGCTAGGATTTTTTTTATGGTAGGTCCTAGAAAAATGGAGGAGATGCTGCTTGTGCTTTGGTTTCTGTGGGTTTGCAGGGGTTGAACTCGTCTCTATTTTTTGTATGGCTCTGTTGTGTGCTTGTTTTTTCTGAATGTTTTTCCCTAAATTATATAGGTTTTGGCCAACGTGTATTACGCTTTATCTCGTTTTCCCTGCTTTTTTCGTTTTCAATAGGGGGGGCTCCGCCCCCCTCCAAATTTCGGGGGGGGGGCGGGCCCCGAAATTTTTTTGTCTATCCCCCGAATGAACTCTGGCTCCTCCTTGGTGTTTGACCTGTGCACTTCCCCCTGGGGTTTTATTAGGAGTGCAATTTCAAAACGGGGGGGGGGCAAGCAGGGGAGAAAGAAAAAAGGAACAAAAAAGCGAAAATAAGGTAAAAATAGGTCTAAATGGCTTAAAATGCATTGAAATAAACTAAAAACTGCAAAAAAATCGCGATGATGGCGTCATTATAGGTCAAAAATATCGCCATAATTTTAGGGTACTTTTTCATTTTTTGACGGGGGAAGCATTTCCAGACCGTGCACACATTGGACGTATTTTTGTAATTTTCAATTTAGGTTTTTCACCGAATGAGATGATAGATATTGCACCGGGCGTTAATTTATTTTGTGACTCCATTTACCGAGCTTAAAAAAACAATTAAATCCATTTCGTATTAAAAAAAACGAGCTTCGTATTTTTTTAAAATTTTTTATAGCAGTGAAAATTTTGTGCACACTTGGGGGGGTTGTGTGTTTTTAAGGTACTACTACGAGAGACACTTGGTGGTGAAATGTTACTGTGTACAAGGAAGCAGAAATTGACTGCATTTTTATGTCTTGTTTTCGTTATAATTTTATCAATTCTATTTATTGATTTATTATAGCAGACAGGAAAGAATCTTCAGCAGAACCAGAGGAAGAAAATGAAGTGTTTGAAACACAAAAGAATATGCACGACCAGGGGGCTGATAGCGCCGCGTCTAGTCAAGTAATTGTTCTAATTATATAATCGCAGTATTTCAGACTTAGGCGACCTTGTTTTTTTTACATAATTAGCTTGTTTTTTTTAAAACTTTTAAAGCTGTTTTTAATGTTGAAAATCAGAAACACGCAAATTTGTGACCACAAATCGCATTTAAGTGAAGAAACGCCACCAATTGTATTAGTGGCGCAGTCTGAATTTTTAATCCCCGTTATACCCTGTTTTTTTTTTTCATTGGATTATTTCTGTTTTAGGCGTCTTCGCAGAATAGCAGCGCCATTGACACCGAGCTGGAGAACTGTCTAGAAGAAGCCCTGGACAGTCATTTGGCTATGGAGGAGTCCATCGGCTCGATAGAAGCCGCCGCCTTCGCCACTCCTGAGCCCGCTCCACCCGGTCCGTCGGGAGACGAACGTCTAGCCGCCGTCCCGCTGGTTCATTCCGTGAGCTTCTACCGCAGCGCGCAGAAAAACAACCGACGGACTTCTAACTCAGCCACCCCCGTTTTTGTCAGGCATCAGGTTGATGAATTTTTTGGTTAACTTGATTTACCCAGTTGTTTTATAATGGGTGAAAACATACATAGGAAAGTTGGTCTGGAGTGAGGGGGGGGGGGAGGTTAAACCCCAAATTCGAGAAACACAAAATACCCAATATCGTTTTTTTGCTGGAGTTCATTTTCACCGATATCTTTTTTCGATTTTGAAGAAAAAAAAAGTAAAAAACACAAATTTTAGGTCAAAAAGCCCTTTTTATTGCATTTTTGAGCTTTTTATTGTTTAAAACATTCATTTTGAACTTAAAACTTAAGTTTGGAGGCAGTTAGAAGTCATTTAAATGCTTTTTTCTTCATTTTTCCAAAATTGGGGGGGGGGGAGGGTTAACCTTTTCTCTCCCCCCCCACTTCTGAGTCGCGGAGGATTAACCCCCCCAACCTCCCCCCGTGCCCATGTATGGGTGAAAAGTATTGACGTTTGTGGGAAGGAAAATAAAAATGGCTTCGTTCTTTTCCTATAGTAGAATAATATTGCAAAGAATAATATTTGATTTTATATTGTGATGCAATTTCTTTAGTCATCGCCTTCAAAAGATGAAACTATAAAAGACGAGCAGAAACAGAAACGCTTGGATGCCGGTGCGTATGAAGCTAAAGTTAAGGTAAATTAGTCATATTTTGGTGTATTTTGTACTTCAGTCTATTTGCATCATAAAGTTAGCACAGCTATATACTTGCGAAGTACGTATGATAAAAATTATCTTACCAGCGCACGGCTTGGCTGTTACTGCTTACAACACCTTCCTGAGAATGAATAGTAATGTGATGTTCGTACCCACCCAATGTGCTTCAGAACACGATCATTTTTTCAAATAGTTTCGTCGTATTTCCGCTCTTTAAATCAGTATTAAAAGCTTTTAACCTTGAAATGTACATTTAGGTTATTTTTATTGTATAACATTAAATTTCGAGGTGCTTCGGAGCTTTGAAGAACATTGATAATGGCCATGCAAATAGAGGTTCTACAATAATATAATAAATACATGTCAGCCGTATTGAGTCTAAGGTAGTTTGGAATAAAATCATTTTGTGAAAAAATCTTATTTATTTCGACACGACCAATTTAAAATTTAAACGCGATAATTATTACTCCTTAGATTAGAACATTATTAGTTGCTGAACGAAAACACAGCAATTATAGTATAATATAAAATTTACTTAGTCGCTGAATGAAAATGCAATAATTATAATTATTTTATTATAATTTAATCGCCGAACGAGAATACAATAATTTATTTTGTATATTGATTATAATTTAGTCGCTGGACTAAAATGCAATATTATTGTATACATACATAGCATGGACCGGCAAGCTAGGGGGATGGCTTGGCTACCCCGGGTAAATGGCCCTTTGAAAGCTAGAAGAGGGGTCTAGGGGGGAGGTCCGTAGTCCCCTAGCTTTTTAGAGGGGGGGTGTCGACCCAAGGTAGACCAGTTTGAAATCCAGAGGGGTACAGTTTCCAAACAAAGTCACATTAAATCATTTATTTAAGTTTTTTAGCACTAATGAATATAGAATTTTATATACTAAAATAGACTATTTATGTATAAAAAGAGTACAAAAGTATTGTTTTTTACTACAAAATTATGTTTGTGACAGTAAATTTTGACCTAAATTAATATCCAAAATTTGGGTATTAATTTGAAAGGGGGAGAGGAGGTCGATTTAGAATTCCAGAGGGGTAGAGTATCAAAATTTAAAAATTTTGGAGGGAGGGGCGCCCCTAGATTTTTTTCAAGGGGGGGGGGTCCGATATTTCGACGCAAGAAGGTGGACCCCACCCTACCCCCCTATGTTCATGTATGATTGTATAATATTAATTATAATTTAATCTCTAAACAAAAATACAATAATATAATACAATACAATATTGTATTATAACCAAATTATAATACAATAATTATTGTATTATAATTTGGTCGCTGAACCGAACGGAAATACATAATAGTTATTATAAATTAGTTACTAAACGAGAAATACTCTAATTGGCTGTAATATGAATTATAATTTAGTCGCTAAACGAAAATATAATAATTTTCGTATAAAATATATTAAAATTTAGTTGCTAAACAAAAATACAATAATTTTCGTATATTATATATTGAAATTTAGTCGCTAAACGAAAATATAATAATTTTCGTATATATTGTATTTTAGTCGCTAAACGAAGGTGTGAGTATCCAGCAGGAGCAAATCGCCCAAGCCAGTCGAGCGCTCAACTTCTGCCGCACCACACAAGAGTTCCGTGGTAGCCGAGAAGAGGTGGACGCACAGCGGGCCCTCCTTCTGGCCACGGAGCGCCGGAGGTCCCTCCTTACGGAGCTGGAGAGAGTGGGGGCTTGCCGCCGGGAGCACGCCCCCCTGGACACGCCCGGGCCTCGGGGGACGCTCACAATTTCACATATCACGGTGCCGCTGAAAAGAGAGTTCATCAACGATAACGTGAACAGGACAGTTAGTGAGTGTAGCTATTATTACTTCACTACTTTTAAACAACACGTCATTCGATAATTAGATATAATCAGAATAAGGTTTAGAAGTAAATAGTGTAGTAAGATTAATGAAATACAGCATAAGAGTCATCTTGTTTGTTTCGTGTATTAAAAAAATTACTACAGAAATTACATAAATTTTAGGTTTTTGCAAGACGGTGTAAGGGCTTGTATTTTCCTGAGAAGTTTAAAAAATTTCAGCCCATCTCACAGTTGTTTATCGCGTAGTTTTATTGTCCTATGTCTTAATTTTTGAGGGAATATAATTGAAGAGTGTGATAGTGGTCGTTTTTTTAGTAAGTTTATGTAAAAAAATTATTCGCCAAACGACTGGCATTTAAAATTACCTGAAGAACCCTGTTTTTAGTGTTTTTAGCACTGGGATCGGCTAATCATATGTAAAAATTTAAAGGATTATAGCCAATTTTTAATATTTTTTATGAAGTGAAGTTTCTTAGCTGTAATGCAACCCTCCTCTGGCCACGTCCTAAAAACTACCGAAATTTGGGAAATTTAGAAATTCCTTTGAATTTAAAACTCACGCAGTGCGTGCGTAACTTCTACTTTTAATTCGACATTTTTAGCGAAAACATATTTTTTTAATGAAGAAAAACAGGGGATCTTTTACTGCTGCTATTCGTGTTCTCCTGAGTTCGGAGCTGCGTTACTCCGCTGCTACTTATTTTGCGCTAAATTTTCAAATAGTTAAATAGCAAAATTTTTGTATTTTTTGTATTCAAAAATTACTACAAAAATTTTTTCAAAATTTTTGTAGTAATTTTTGAAAAATTTATTGAACGAGTTAAGACGAACATCAAATTGACTGCGAAACTATTTTTGTTTAGACGACCTGCTCCACTATTTTATTGTTTTGCTGAAACACAAAGAAACTGTTCATTGTACGCAAATGGTAACCAGTGATGAAGGATTACGAAGCGGGAACTTGGAGTTCCCCAATTATATACAAATGCCAAATTTATCACACGATTTTCGAGTAAAGCTGGAAGTTTACGGATTAGTAAGTTTACAGGTTTTTTTTAATTTTAATGATTTTTTACTTCAGATACTTAAGGCATAATTGCCTTTCACATAAAAATGTTGTTACCACGACTTGATTTGTGAGTTAATAAACGAAAAATATAAAAGGAGTGTAAGTTTGTAAATATTTTACTTCAATTTTTAAGAAATTTAACTTATTCGTCAGTTCATTAAATTCTGATAGTTAGAAAATTAAGGAAAAAAATTTTAAAAAATTTCTACTGTTTGTTACTGTTTGTGATACAATAAAACCATAAATATTATTTTTAGCGTTAGAACCATGAAATTTATAAATAAATCTCCACAGAACTGAAATTATCCGTAAAAATAAAGCTGAACAGCTAGTTTTTTTGACAATATTGTTTATTTAGCGCACAAAGCGTGAAGCTTTTTCACATGAAGAAAAATACCGGATTAAAAGTGGTGGAACATTAAAAGGAAAGAACAAAACTCTTTTCAATGCTGGTTAGAAAATGTTTTCTATTTTCTATTATTCTTTATATTATAACTCAAAATTTGCTATAGCTACTTTCCGTTACAAGTTAGTTAATAAAAATCTCGACACTCTTCTGACTCTGATGTACTGAGTAAACTGAGTCTTGTTCACCAACCACATGTTGGCCTTATTTACATTGTTACATTTTACAATTTTATATAATTTTTGGTTTAAAAATTGAACACCCGTTTCTAGTGCCTCGTGTCTAATGTGGATTTATATCAGCGTCTACCGTTTTGTTTAGTGAAAATGAAAATAATAGAATTATAGTTATACAATGACGTTTTCTGAAGCTGTTTTTATTCTATATTGATGTGTTAAGCATTTTTTTATACTGTTAAACAGTTAAAGTTAATTATTCTTTCATTTAAGGCTCTGCGTCCCGTCATGCCTTGTTTATCTCTCATTTAAGTTTAAAAAATTTTCCTTCGCGTCCTCTTTCCCCGCTCTTCTTCTTCTTCTGTTTGTATTTGGCAGAGATTTGCTTCAAATAATAGCAAACAAAAAATGTTAGGTTGGTTAGCTGAGCATACCGAAAGTTTAGTTCCATTTTCGCTGTTCCTTTGGCTGCTAGCAAATTGTTGTATTTTAACCTGTGGATCCATGATCTTCATTAGGAGCGACATAACTGCGACTCACTTGTCAGCAAATAATAATGCAGGGACTTCCATCATGCTTTTCTCCTAGCCGTTTAACGACGATATCATGTGTAGATAATACTGGCTGCAGGCATTCCGCGTAAAAAATTTTAAAGAGAAACTGCCACAAGTTCCTCCGTAACCCTCCTCCTTTCTGCTGGCTTGAAACAGGCACTCGTCTATTTCAGAACAAACCCCCCACGTCCCCTCCACTTATTACAGCGGCAGAGTAGTGCACAAATTTGCAGGAAATTATGGTGTTCAAGTTCTTAGCAAGAGTAGTGCACAAATTTGCAGGAAATTATGGTGTTCAAGTTCTTAGCAAGAGTAGTGCACAAATTTGCAGGAAATTATGGTGTTCAAGTTCTTAGCATAGTGTAATTTTATGCCGATTTTTCAAAAAAAGCTCTTTGAATTCTGCTCTCTGCTCGTTTCAGGAAATTCCTCTTGCGGGGTTTTGGTTGATGGTGTTCAACTTCTCATAAATGATAATTACGTACTCCCCACTATCTTTTGAGTGCGATCAACATCTTTGATGCCCCTTTCCTTTCTGTTGTCTTCTGGGTGTTGTTGTGTGATTTTTCAAGGGTGTGGGTTTAAAAAGCTCTTTGTTAAAATTTCCATATAGAGAAAAATTAAAGGGAAAAATAAAAATCTTGAATTTGTTTTCTTTCTTCTTTAGGGTTCACGAGTCCCGGGGGTCCGATGGCGGTGCTGGACCCCAGCTTCCAACCGGCTGGTTCTCTGGAACTGAGCCTGAGGGCGGTGAACCGGGGGAAGTTCCGCCTGGACGGGGTTCAGTTCTCCTGCCCGGTGGAGGGTGGCCTCTTCCTAAAACTCCGCTGCTACGCAGAGAACGCGGGAAAAGTGAAGGAATCCGGGTTTTTGGTGCGTTTCTCCTTTTTTTTGTAATATTATAATATGAATATATTTAGGGTATTTTATGTTTCTTTTTTTACATATTTTCATTTTGTATCTTGCTTTCCCCATTTCCCCCCCCCTTTTTGGCGGGGGGCAAAAAAAATTGCCGGGGGCACTTCCCCTTGCTTGCCCCTCTCTTTTTAATGCCTCCAATTAAAAATCGGGGGGTCAAGCAGGGGGAATACCCCCCCTCAACAAAGGAGAAAAAAGAACGGAAAAGGTTAAAAAAGGGACAAAAAAATGAGCGGAAATAACCTGGTAAAAATAGGTCTAAAATGGTTTAAAAAACATTGAAATATGCTAAAAACGGCAAAAAATTCGCGATGATGGCTTCATCATATGTCAAATATGTCGTCATATTTTTAGGGTACTTTTTCTATTTTTATGTATACAGACGGTGATGCCCCCCGGGCAATAAAACGGGGGGGCGATTGCAAAATCCTCCAAATTTTTAAAACGGGGGGGGAGCAGGGCGGGAAAGAAAAAAAAGGAGAAAAAAAGAACGGAAAAAAGGGAAAAAAGGGGACAGAAAAAGCGAAAATAAGGTAAAAATGTCTAAAGTGGCTTAAAATGCATTGAAATAAACTAAAACTGCAAAAAATTCGCGATGATGGCGTCATCATAGGTCAAAAATGGCGTCATATTTTTAGGGTACTTTTTCATTTTTTGGCGGGGGGGGGCAATAAAACGGGGGGCAAATCCTCCAATAAAACGGGGGGGGCATTTTCAGACCGTGCACAGGTCTGATTATATTATATTATATATATATAAATAAATAAATAAACAATATGTTTTTTATTTAGAGTGCTTACGAAGAAATCAGCGGTTTAGGGTCTTGGACGAGGTTTTGGTGCGTCTTAAAGGAAGGAGCAATGCGCTTCTGGCGTTACCCCGATGATGAAGCAACCAAGGTTGTTAACGGCTGTGCTTTTCGTATTGTCTTATAATAATTTAAGTTATAAATTATGGCATTCAATTTATTTGCGAAAATCGAATCAAAAATAGAGATGGACCGTACGGTTCTGTACCGACATACTTGGGCAGTCTCCGGAATATTTGTGATACGCTTAAAAAAGGCAGTCAAAAAAATTTGGCTCGCTGTTACGCTGAATTAACCGCATTAAACGTGGAGTTTATTGGGTATAAATTAGACCTGTGCACTTTCTGGAAATCCCCCCGCTTTATTTAAGGATTTGCCTCCCCGTTTTATTGCCCTCCGCCCGTCCAAAAATGAAAAAGTACCCTAAAATTAGGGCGCCATTTTTGACCTAAAATGACGCCATCATCGCAAATTTCTTGCAGTTTTTAGCCTATTTCAATGCATTTTAAACCATTTTAGACCTAATTTTACCTTATTTTCGCTTTTTTGTCTCTTTTTTCCCTTTTTTCTTCTTTTTCTCTTTTTTTCCCTTTCTCCCCTGCTTGCTCCCCCCGTTTTATTGCCCCCCCCCCGTTTCAATAAAGTTGCCCCCCATGCCCTCCGTTTTGGAATTGCCCCCCACCCCAATAAAATCCCGGGGGAGCAGTGCACAGGTCTATAAATTATGTTGTTTTACCCATATCGTTTTTCGAAATTAAAGAAAAAATAGGTAAAAAAACACTAATTTTCCGTCAAAAAGCCCTTTTGTTCATCTGATTTGAACTTTTGACTGTTTAACATTTTGCATTTTGACCTCAAAACTTAAGTTTGGAGGCCGTTAGAAGTCATTTTAAAGACAATTTTTTCTTCATTTTTCCAAAATTGGCTTTTTAACCTTTTCTCCCTTCCCACATCTGAGTGGGGGGGGGGAAGGTTAAACCCACCTTCTCAGAATTTGGGGGGTTTACCCCCCGTGCCCATGTATGCTCCTACTTTCAAATCATGCTTCGGACCTCCAGCCATGAGTTTTGCTTTTGAATTCAGCCATCGAAAATTTATTTAGGCTTTAAAATATGTTCTAAGTGATTTTAGCTGAATTTTTTTAAACTTGAACGTTAAAATTTTTTTTAAAAAATTCGAACCTTTAAAATTTTAAATTTAAAAAATGTAGTTTTTTAAAACAATAATAATAGAATCACTTCATATAAATATCAAAAAATTTACAAAAAATAAAAAGACGGAAAAGACCAAGAAATGAACCGAAGCTAAGGAACGAGAGGTCCTCTTTGTTGCAGTCACACTATAATTTTTACCACATCCAACAATACCTATTTTTCTATCCTACAACATCGTTTTTGTAGATTTCTAAAGACCATTTTACCGCTGTGAGTTTTTTTTAATTTTTTAAAAAAGCTTATTCTCCGGGCAGAATATTTTTCCCTATATGCATAGATGTTTTTGGTCGGGTCCGCTAGGGGGGGGGTCCACCCCCGGGGGGAAGGCCAAAATTTTTTAGGGTGGGGGGAGGGGGACCTAGGGGGGTCCCGGACCCCCGTGGCTTTTTCGGGGGGGGTCGACCCCGGGTGCGAGATTTCAAATTTAGGGGGGGCGTCAGGGGGGTTGAATTTTTCAGCAAAATTTTTTAAACTCAATAATTTAAGTGTTTTTAGGTCTAATATTGAATTTTATGTATTAAAACAGCCTATTTAGGCCTAAAAAGTGTATTTAAACACTGTTTTTAACTAAAAACCTGTGTTTTTGACAGTAAATAAAAAAATATACTTCCAAATTGGTCGGGAGGGGGGGGGAGGGGGGTCCAGCCTTCCAGGGGGGGGGGTAGTGTTGGACCGCTCTCGAGCTTGGGGGAGGGGGGGGGGCCCTGATTTTTTCCAAGGGGGGGGCTCAAAATTTTGGCTCTAGGGGGGGGGGGGGGGGCGCACCCCCCTGTCCCCCCCCCCAAAAACAT
>JASAMX010034756.1:0-10002 GCA_030248175.1 Microlaimidae sp. YZB2_3 | reverse complement strand
AAGGTGATAACGTTAATAATTTTAAGTGATAAAATCGTTAAGAAAAAATGATAAGATTTTCACAATAAAAACGAGAAAAGGGGTAAGATAAGTGATAAAGCGATATGGATAAAGTGATAGTAATAGTGATAAAATGATACGTTTAATATTATGCGCGTTTCGGCTTCGCGCTCTTTGTAAAAGCTTTTTTTTTTTAAAAAGAAGGGCAGCTTTGCGGGCGCCACTTAATGAGCCGGCCAAAATTGGCCCAATAATAGAACGTGATGACTCCGCGGGTCAAGCGGGGGGCGCCGATAATAACTGATAAGAAGCCCGGCCCTGATAACAAGCCCTCCCGGACTGATATGTTAAAAAAATCCGATCCAAAGCGTCGGAAAGAAACTTTCTTTCTCGCGAATGATGCAAACTTCTCAATCAATTAGCGCCGCACTCGGCTATATTATGGGTGAAAGGATGTTTTTTGCGTCGGAAAACGCGAGAAAACGAAAGAGTGAAATCAATCTGGAAATACCGAAATAATCCAGGGAATCCTTCAATCCCACGCAGGTAAGATTGAGGTCCGGGGAAGTACGTTCGCAATTTTTCACTCTGCTTAAGTCTTTGTTTGGAAACGCTGAACACATTATTCATTATAATGAACGTCCAGTCAGCTGCTGGGAGCAACCCATGGTTACGCAGATTAAAATGACACCGTATGCAAATTGTTTATTACGTAAGATTCGTCAATTATATGAATGCGAAATCCGGACGCTGGATTTACGATAGCTTTCAACAACAAAAAACAACAAAAATTATTCATATAATGACAAAATAATACTAATAAAACTGATATTTTAGTTTTTAAATGCATAATAATTAAACAATAAACTATACCAAATATTTAATACTATAATGTTTTCTTAATTTCTATAAATCATAAAATAGAATAAAATAGAATTTATTTTGTAGCAAAGGTTACGGTTACAAAACATACTTACACCAAAAATATATAATACTATATAATATATTAAGGAAAAATATGACACTCAGTCTCAGAAGCGAAACTATTTGGTGCCATTTTTTAAGCACTGACATTAAGTGTTGTGCGCATAAAATGGCAAAACAACTGTTCTTATTGAGGCATGTGTCGTGTAAATGGGCACTGCTAAAAATGTAGCAGTGTTTTTGCGCATATCCTAGCATGCTAACTCGAACGCACTGCATTTTGAAGCACACTGCACTTTTTTAGCAATCTTATGCGCATATATGCGCATATACTGCACATAAAATGGCACAACAGCGGGAAACAAAAAATAAACCCACTAAAAAACCACTACTTAGTTTGCACACTGTACACAAAATACAAACTTTTAGTATAGACATACGAAAATAAAATACAATAGAATACACAAAAAGATCTATTTATGTATTGCATTGGATTTTATTTTTGTATGTCTTTACTAAAAGTTTGTATTTTGTGTACAGTGTGCAAACTAAGTAGTGGTTTTTTATTGGGTTTTTTTTTTTTGTTTCCCGCTGTTGTGCCATTTTATGTGCAGTATATGCGCATATATGCGCACAAGATTGCCAAAAAAGTGCAGTGTACTTTAAAATGCAGTGCGTTCGAGTTATCATGCTAGGATATGCGCAAAAACACTGCTACATTTTTAGCAGTGCCCATTTACACGACACATGCCTCAATAAGAACAGTTGTTTTGCCATTTTATGCGCACAACACTTAATGGCAGTGCTCAAAAAATGGCACCAAATAGTTTTGCTTCTGAGACTGAGTGTCATATTTTTCCTTAATATATTATATAGTATTATATATTTTTGCTTACACTACAACATAAATAAAAGACAATTGTTAAAAACTTTATCATTATGAAAGCTTTCGGTGAAACATGTTTATCATCGTCGGTAAGGGTACAAAATAAACTTAGATTACTACAGGAATAAACCATGAAATTATAAATACATTGCCTTAATATACATTTGAAAAAGACGATAACTACTGTGAACATATTTTCCAAAAACTTTCATAATGATAAAGGTTATAACACTACTGTCTTTTTATTTACAACATAAATATTGCAAAAAAGCACAATTAAAGGTCCGATACATACAGTAGTTAAAAATTTTATTACATTTAGTTTTTCGGGTAATTTCAGTTTAATTAGAACTGCATCAAGTGCCCCAGAACTGCAAAATTCAAACAAAAACACTAAAAATTATATTTTAAATTATAAAAACATAAAACGACAAAATTGTCTTATGAATAAAATTTGAAACAAATTTGTCTTACATTGTTGGGCACGTCTTCATGCGATATATAGCCACAAAAGATTTAGCCATATAGTAAATACAGTTTATTGTGATATAGCAAGCAGAAAGCTTAGTAAGCACAACCAAAAAAATAAACTTTGTAGAAACCTGGCAAAAACTATTTTTTATAACATAAAAGTTTGCAAAAGACAAATTTTGTTTTATATTTTAATTAGCAAACAAACGCGCCTTACTGCCTTTTTTACAAATAATATTTACAACTACTATGTTAAATGCATGATTTTGAATTAAATAGTATGCCCATCCTGTCTTAAATTCTAGTGCATCTGAACCTGAAATTACAATTCCAGTTCGACATTCTAAAACCAGTCGCAGTGCACCAGCAATTTTAGAGCTGTCATATGTAGAAAACGTCCTACTTGACCATCTACAAAACGAGTCCATTTCTGCGGCGCTTCACTATAGCTGTTACTTCTTTTGATGAAACTATGTAATATAGATAATCCGGAGAAAAAGCCGCAGCAGTTGCGAGTTTTGATTTGTCTTCGACGCAATTTGTCGAAAAGAATAAGAAGATTTGAGAGCGGAAAGCATTGATTAGCTACAAATCGTCACAACTTTAACTTAAATAGTTTTGACAGGTGCCCGTCAGGACTCTTAGCCGGATGGATATTACTTGGCGCAAACCTCAGACAAACGGAAAATAATGTTCGGTTTTTTTATTTTTTGTGGGCGACAAAAATTTTTGCCCGCATATAACGAAATCTATTGATTGAAAACATTATTAGGTGAGTATTTATTGAAATTTACTAAACTGAAATGCAATCAGGTAGCGTCAAATCAGAAAACGCCCTTTTTTGCCAAATTACATTGAAAACTTGATTTTGGAATAGTTTAGGGTGTTCCTTACGGCATTAAATTATTTAAATCTTTTGAAAAAGCAAATTTGAATTAATTTCGGTCCATAAATAAACAATTTCTGATTTTGGAAAACCGCCAAGCAGTTCATTAACAATTATTTGAAATGGCTAAAATATTAGTGGAACTAAAAAATCCTCCTAAAATTAAAAACTAAGTGTTGTTTGTTTAATTTTTGTTTTTAATTTATATTATTTATTTTTAATTACACTTATTTTTTAGAAATAACCGCAATTCATTCTTGTTTATTGCATTATTTTTATAATGGTTACAAATGAAAAAACGAAAAATAAAATTAACATAATTATGAAAGCAAATTGCAAATTGACTGATCTTTTTAAGAAAAAAGCAAAAAAAATTAAGGGGTCATTATCATGGGTGGCGCGGGAGCGCCACGGGGCGATTTAGCCCCGTGGCGCCGCGCCAACCATAATTAGAGAACGTGGGTAAATTTTGAAATTCAGAACCTTCTTTTTCTTCTTCTTCTTCTTCTTCTTATTATTATTCCAACGATCCACTCTTAAAAACGATATTCCTCATTCGTTACTGATTGATCAAAAATAAACATGAGCTCATTAGAAAGAAGAAGGAATTACGCAACTTTCTTAGGAAGCACTTTTTTCATTTAGGTCCTTGTTATCGATTTATTGATCAAAATAACAAAATTGAAAAATAGACAAATAAAAACTCCCAACCGCACAATAACAGCCTTTTGGCAACAATAAGGATTGTACAGAGCAGACAACCAACATCCCCTCATAAAAACCGCACAAAAATAGCAGACCGGTTTTAATTGGTGGCAGAAACGGCGCCAGTTCCCAGCGCCATCTGCTTCAACCGCGCGGAAAACGGCAAAAACAACAGAGTACCTTTTTTAATTCTTGCATTACTGATGACAAAATTAATTCAAAGTTTTATTTATTAAAAAATAATAATAAGCGTCGGTGGCGCGGGAGCGCCACGCGCCGGTAATCATCGGTGGTGCGGGGTGCCAACTGCAATTTAACCCACGGCACCGCGCCAACTATACTTAGACAACATGAGTAAATTTTGTTATTCATGTTCATTATCTTATTATTATTATTATTATTTTTACTTTAAAAATTATAATTGCAATCATTGGCGCACGGCATCGCGCCAACTATATTTAGAGAACGTAGGTAAACTTTGTCTGGAGCGCAACTGCACCGCACTAACTATAATTAAACAACGTGGGTTAATTTTGTAATTTAAATTCATCTTCTTTTTATTATTATTTTTTATTTTATCTCGGCAACGGAATGATTATAAACATATGTCATTGCGCAGCTAAAACTATAGTTTATTATGCTATTTTTTATTTTAATTGATAAAAAGTGGTAGACTAGCCTTTAAAAATGCTCTAAGAATAGAGCAGGAAAGTGGGGCGATTTGTCCTCCGGGCGTATGTTTAGAGAGAAAAGATGTAGACTAGTCTGAGCTCTACAATATGTAGACTATAGAATTTGCATTTGGTTTGGCCAGCTGCTCACTAAATAACAATTTTTACCATATGATAATGATTTGTTTATACATTGATCTAATCACACAGCACTGTTGCATTTTTTTTTAGTTTCATGAAATGTCAATTGAAAAAATCATACTCACAGCAATCTTTGACAAGCGCGAAATCGCCACTTTTTCAAATTTATAGTTGTTTCTTAACATACAAATATAACCTTCTAATTGAAAAATTGGCGATTTCGCGCTTGTCAAAGATTGCTGTGAGTATGATTTTTTCAATTGACATTTCATCAAACTAAAAAAAATGCAACAGTGCTGTGTGATTAGATCAATGTATAAACAAATCATTATCATATCGTAGAAATTTTTATTTAGTGAGCAGCTGGCCAAACCAAATGCAAATTTCCTATAGTCCACATAATGTCCATCTCAGACTAGTCTACATCTTTTCTGTCTAAACATACGCCCGGGGACAAATCGCCCCTTTTTCCTGCTCTATTCTTAGAGCATTTTTCAAGGCTAGTGTTAAATTAATATATGTGCAAGGATTATCAAAACCAAACTGGAAAAATTTTGCTTGTAAGATTTTTCGCTTTCAGACAGCATTTGAGTTTAGTTAAAAAGTAATAGTAAAAATTATTTTTTACAAAATTTATAATCAATTATGAAATCTTTTTGAATATAATTAACCCTTTAGTGTAAAAAGATAAAGGCTTAAAGTCTTGAGCCAAAACAAGTCGGTTAACTCATAAAGATTTACACCATTATTTTCCGTACACATTCTTCCAAGTATTTAACATAAATAGTTTATATGTGAAAATTATACTTTTAGAAATAACCGATACCGTGATAAAAAAACAATTAAAAATTATATTTTATTTGTGTTTCAAATATTTTATACTTTTTTATATTTTGTAAAAATTTCTTTTGAAGCAAACACTAGCACCAAAGATTAAATGAATATTACGACTATTTTTTACATAAATTTAGAAAAATTGTTAAACCATTTAATGCTAATTTATTTGCTCTTGATGGAAGCAAAGTAATTATTTGTATAAAGTAATTCAGTTTTGTGCCAGTTCGTCAAAATAAGTCAAAATCATCATAAAATATCGGTTGTTGAAAATAGAATTGTTGAAAATATTCATTTTTGAGGGTCATATCTCCTGAACCACTGGAGATATTTTGATACAGGGGTAAGGTTTTCAGAGAAGATAATCAAAATCAGAGAATAAAAGTTTACCTCTAACCCGCACCTTTAAGCTTCGGCACAGTTGAAAAATAAACAGCAACACTTTTCATTTTAAACATACTCTTCTATTTTTTTTTATTTTTCTGTTTTTGAAAAATTGCAAAATTCCTGTTGTTTAATGTGAATGGTCTTCTTTTCATATTTTACAAAGTATTGACTGCGTACTTTTAGTAAATTTCAATAATAGCTATTTTGCGTCTTTATAGATTTATGTTTGCATAAACTATAGTGTGTTCTTATACTCTATACTTAATTTTACCTGAAAAGGATATCTTTTACATGCAAAGAAAACAGTTCCAAACAAATAATTCCAAGCCAAATCCTTGCTATAGCATAAACTCTTATAAATTCTTATATCGAATTTTTTGCGAAAGAAATAAATAAAAATAATAGTTCCAAACGGTGAACAAATTAACTGACACAAAAATTTAGCATCTTAATGTCTTTAGTAATAAAAAAAAATTTCCTTAATAGGAAGCACTAAAGACTAGCGTAGACAATAATGTTTTATTCTTAATTATTCAAATCTAAAAAAATCTTATTTTCAATAGTTTTAATATAATGACTTGTTTTACAATTGGTTTCCAATTTATTAAGATTAAAACAATATATGTACATGACAGGACATAGACATTTTTTAAATACTACATATATGTCTCCAAATAGCAATTATCTTTATGTTATCTTTATCCTTCAATTTTTTTCTAAAAGAAGTAAAACAGTAAACAGTAAAAAAAAGTCAACAGTTATAAAAGTAAAAAAAGATATATTAAAGTTAAAATCTTTCAGGCTGAAATTCAGGGCGTAACCGCTTGCCGTCAGGAAGAAATAAAGAATGAACGCTTGAGAAAAAAAAAATAAAAAAAAGGTTTTCAGAGATGATGTAACCAATTATTATTAAGTTGCGTCAGATGTTTCTCTCCACGTGATATGTTCTTGAAGAACGAGTGGTTACTTTACCACCTAGTCAATTTCACCCTGATAGAATTCATCTTTAATTTTATTTTTATATTGATAATATTTTAAAAAAATATAATTTTTCCCACAAAGGATTTTTTAAGTGTAATATTTTGAAATTTAGATTTTTTATCTGAAAAACTTAATTTTAAAACTACGAGTAACGGAAATATTATGGATTTTTTGTTGTTTTTTTTTATATTTAATGCTTTATTCACATTTTAATGGATATTTAGCGGTCAAAAGTTCTAACTTTGTTTTTAAAAAAATAAATCATGAAAAAACTTTGCTTTGGTCGGTTATATAATATTAAAATATGCAAACAGAAAACATACTAAAAATGAATTTCATTAGGATGAAATTGACGGGATTTTCAAGTAACTATTCGTTCTTTTAGAAAATACGGGTAGGAAAACATATGATCTTTAACTAACAATATATATTTACACAAACCTTACTAAATAAAAAGTGGTTGTCACCCCAGTGACTTGTTATAAATACTTAACAAAACTGAGGGGAATGGTCAAATACCCAACAATTGGTTACATTAGTTAACAATTGGCTAATATTACTACTGGTGAAATTTTTCTCCTAATTTCGCGTTCCTATTTTATTTCTTCTCGGCGGAAAGTGGTTACAGCTTAATTTCAAACTGAAATATTTTTGTTTAATACCTTGAAATCGAATTATCCCTTTTTCTAAGTGTTTAAGATTTAATTAAAAGTGATTTTACAATACACGGAAAATTAACGATTTTGAACATTGGACAAGTTAATTTTTTCTCTATATCAAAAGACATATTTTGGTGATTATAAACAATAACTTTTCTTTTCTTTTTAGTGAGGTTTGGTTTGTAAGTTAGGGTCAAACCAAACCTCACTAAAAAGAAAGAAAAGTTATTGTTTATAATCACCAAAATATGTCTTTTGATATAGAGAAAATTAACTTGTCAATGTTCAAAATCGTTAATTTTCGTGTAAAATCACTTTGAGTAAATCTTAAACACTAGAAAAAGGAATATATCGATTTCAAGGTATTAAACAAAAAATATTTCGGTTGAGCTCCGCCCGAATCAGAACACAAAATTAGGAGAAAAATTTCACCGTGGGTAATATTAGCCAATTGTTAACTAATGTAACCAATTGTTGGTATTTGGTCATTTCCCGTCGTTTTGTTAATTATTTATAAGGTCGCCTAATTAACAACCACTTTATTTTGCATAAGGTTTTTGTGTAAATACTTACTATTGTTCATGTTTTCCTACCCGTATTTTCTAAAAGAACGAATAGTTACTTGGAGAGTCCCGTCAATTTCATCCTAATGAAATTCCAATTTTTAAGTATGTTTTCTGTTTGCATATTTTAATATTATATAACCAACCAAAAGCAAAGTTTTTTCATGATTTATTTTTTTAGAAACGAAGTTAGAACTTTTGAGCCGCTAAATATCATTAAAATGTCAATAAACATTAAATATAAAAAAAAACAACAAAATCCATAATATTCCCGTTACTAGTTTTAAAATTTGCTAAGAATTTTCAGATAAAAAATCTAAATTTCAAAATATTACACTTTAAAAAATCCTTTGTGGGAAAAATTATATTTTTTTAAAATATTATCAATATAAAAATAAAATTAAAGATGAATTCTATCAGGGTGAAATTGACTAGGTGGTAAAGTAACCACTCGTTTTCTTAGAGAACATGTCACGTGGAGAGGAGAGCGTCTCAGACGCAGACTAATAATAATGGTTACGTACATTACTCTGAAAACCTTTTTTTTATTTTTTTCTCAAGCGTTCATTCTTTATTTCTTCCTGACGGCAAGCAGTTACTCCTGATTTTCAGCCTGAAAGATTTTAACTTTAATATATCTTTTTCTACTTTTATAATACTTGACTTTTTTTTCTGTTTACTGTTTTACTTCTTTTAGAAAAAAATTGAAGGATAAAGATAACATCTAAAGATAAATGATATTTGGAGACATATATGTAGTATTTAAAAAATGTCTATGTATCCATATACACGTATATTGTTTTAATCTTAATAAATTGGAAACCAATTGTAAAACAAGTCAATTATATTAAAACTATTGAAAATAAGAATTTTTTTGATTTGAATCATAATAATAAAACATTATTGTCCTACGCTAGTCTTTTAGGTGCTATCCTATTAAAGAAAAAATTTTTTTTATTTGTTAAAGACATTAAGATGCTTAAATTTTTGTATTAATTTGATTGTTTTCACAGTTCAAACTATTTTTTATTTATTTCTTTTCGCGAAAAAATTCGATGTATAATATTTATAAGAGTTTATGTTATGACACAGAATTTGAGCTTGGATTATATTTTTTGGAAAAATGTTTCTTTTTGCATGTTGAAAAAAAATATATTTTTCAGGTAAAAATTAACTGTATATTATAAGAACACACTATAGTTTATTGTGGACATAAATCTAGGTATAAAGACGCAAAATGATTGTTGTTGAAATTTGCTAAGAATTACGCAGTAAAATATTTGTTTTGTAAAATATGAAAAGGAGACCATTACGTTGTCAAACAACAGGAATTTTGCAATTTTTCAAAAACAGAAAATAAAATAGAAATATGTTGATGAAAATTGCTATGTTTGTTTTAAATACAAATGTGCCGAACTTGAAGGTGCAGGTTCAAAAGGTAAACTTTTTGCTACGATTATTTTGATTATCTTCTCGAAAACTTTACCTATGAATACCTATTCCAGTAGTTTTGGTTCAGGAGAATATGACCTTCAAAAATGAATATTTTAAACAATTATTTCTTGAGGAGACAACCGATATTTTATGATGATTTTAGACTTATTTTGAAGATAAACGCAAAACTAAACACTTTTTATTCGAATAATTATTTCTCCCATCAAAGCAAATGAATTAGGCATTAAATGGTTTAACAATTTTTCTAGATTTATGTAAAAAGATGGTGCGTCATATTCATTTAATCTTTGGGTGCCTTAGTGTTTGCTTTGCAAAAAAGAAATTTTTTACAAAATATAAAAAAAGTATAAAATATTTAAACACAAATAAAAATATAATTTTTAGATTGTTTTTTTATCACGGTATCAGTTATTTTGAAAGTATAATTTTAAGACCAGTG
>JASAMX010034755.1:0-10777 GCA_030248175.1 Microlaimidae sp. YZB2_3 | reverse complement strand
GAAAATTTTAGTTTCATTTTCAGGTTTATGCTCAGGCTCAGGAATAAGTTTCTTCTCAGACATTAATTAACAAACCATTTATTTTGTTTTCCAATTTTCAGCTGTCGCTTAGGCTTAGGAAAATTTAGATTTTTGATTCATCATTTCGACAAGGCAATGTTGTTTCCGCAAAAAAAGACTTACTTGCCAAAACGACATTGCCTTGTTTAAATATTTTATTTAAATTTGTTAAAATTATGTTAGGTGGAGCTTTTATTCTTTGGTGGGGAATTTTAACTGAAGATTTTTTTTAACAACCGATAGATAAAATGGGCTATAATTTAAAATATTTAAACTTTAACCAAAGAGACAATCTTGCTTGAGAATATAACTTTCTTAATTTTGTTTTCTTTAGATAAATTATAACAAGTGAATTAAAAAACACATCCGTTTAACGAAAAACTCGTCTGAAGCCATTTATGCTACACAAGATAGTCGATTTGTTAATTTTTCAAAAAATTTACTTTTAGAGTTTCAAATTTTCATATAATCAGAACGTGCTTAAAATTGTTAATTAAAATTTGAATTGAAAAAACAACTGAACTATTATTATGATCTGTTTTACTATAACAAAATTGTCAAATTTGAAAAAAAGGACGGAGCTCCCAAGCTCCATTCACTTTGATTTTTTGTACCTCTTCAAGATCTTCTTATGAGATTTATGCTTTTACGATAGGAAATAAATAATGCATAACCTATAAAAAGTAAATAGTGTTTTCATCAGCAAAAGTACGGCTACCGGTTTTTTTTTATTCGAAAACTCCTTCTGATGACAAACCGTGCGTTAAAAATTAATGACATGTATCGTTTAACACAATTTTTTTCTGCGTTTGTATTTAAATTAAAGTTTTTTTTTTGAAAGGCAAAATTATATCACAAATTAAGGTAATACGTAAAATAAAATTAATTGATTAAAATTTTTAAAGTTTGTTATTAGTTCAGAAATTCAGCAATACCAGGGAATGCCATAATATTGTAAAATCGGCATTTCGTAACAACAGTCCCATTTTATTTAACCAAAACTGTAAAAATTCTGCGATTTTGGAAGACTTTTAATTTTTTTCTCAATTAGAAATGCAATCAACTAAAATCTGTATGTTGTAGATCAATGAATTATTCGTTTAAAAATTAAAAAAAAGTTGAAGTCATTAAAAAACAACTTTATATAAAATAATCTTTTCTAAGTTGTATTGTGTTGCAATAGCAAACTTGTTTAAATTTTAAAAAATATGGCTTTAAAGTCACAAGCTAAGCCACATAGACATAACGGTAATAAAAAACGAACCACTGCCAAAGGCTCTAAAGCCTCATTTTGTGGTTTCTCGGTCCCCAAAAATCAGGCTCTGAATTCCAACTCTTTGTACCCCTGGCTTTTTGGTCTTTCATTTTTGCTGTTTGGCTCTTAGGTACTTTTTCATCTCTTCAGTATCCGGTTCTAACACACCATGGGGATTCTGGATATCTTTTTGTCAAAACATACGTCGGTCAACAAAATCCATTTTCCCGCTTTATTCGGTTTTTTTAAGGCAAGTATTGATTTTAATTTTTTACTGGTAAATTATCAAACATTTTACGATAATATTAATTCAGACCTGATATACTACGTACGAATGCAAAATACATTTCTAGTAGTGACTTTTTAGGTTTTTTAATTTTCTAAAATGAATTTGAAGGAATAAGTGAGTTCTCTTCTTTTAGGACTATAAGATGCTACTAAGCTTTAGACTGTCGTTTTTTGAAATAAAAACCCATCTGCCTGATTTTGGGTAAATTTTTATTTTGCAAAATAATATTTTTTCGAAAATCTTCAAGAACACAAAATTCAAAATGTACCAAACCGTATGAAGTATGAACCTACACCATGGACAGTAAAACATTATTTTCGATAAATTACCTAAGGAAAGCCTCAAAATAGAGCTAAAGTCAATCGTGAAAAATTTTATTTGATGACGTGTTCTTGAAAAATTATCATATATATTTTGTGTATACTAGTCTTAAATTAAGTTATTTATTTTATCCCGTTAAAGTTTTGCAGCAAAACAATACAAAATAAAAACCATAATAATATTATAATCTACCATGTCCTGAATATAAAATGGTTTAACAATCACATTTTGTATTAATTATTGTCAGTAGTGAACAGATCTTTAAAACAAAAAGCAGTAAAACAATTTTCTTTTGTTAAATTCATTGCAATTAAATTAGTACTAAAACAATCCGTTTAAAGAATGTATACATTTATGACTTTATTATTGAAAGCGAAAACCATAATTAGAATGATTTTATCTCCATTTTTAGTGTTAAAATAATCTCATTTTTAATGCTGTGAAGAAAAAAAATTTATTGTGATAAGTTTTTAACGTTTATTCTCGTTACAATTAATACAATATAATCATTTTTTTTTTAATTTGCAATAAAACACTATTCCCAAAAAATAATAATCAAAAACCGTTTTACTTTTAAACCTGTTTACCACTGATAACAAGAGCAAAGTTGCATTAGTTTTACGAAAATTACATTGAAAAATTAACAATAAACATCTTTTATATAAAAATTTTAAAGTTAAGTTATCGTTTAAGGTGCAGTATAATTTTTTCATGGTGTATTTCGTATTGATTTTAACTTGATCTTAATGAATTTCATCGACTGGTTTTTAATCAACCAATTTAAAATTTTACCAACTTAATTTTAACTAAGGATTACTGTCAAAAACACAGGTTTTTAGTTAAAAACAGTGTTTAAATACACTTTTTAGGCCTAAATAGGCTGTTTTAATACATAAAATTCAATATTAGACCTAAAAACACTTAAATTATTGAGTTAAAAATTTTGCTGAAAAATTGGACCCCCCTGACCCCCCCCCCTAAATTGTAATTCTCGCACCCGGGGTCGACCCCCCCTAAAAAGCCAGGGGGATCCGGACCCCCCTGGACCCCCCCTAAAAATTTTGGCCTTCCACCCGGGGGTGGACCCCCCCCCCTAGCGGACCCGACCAAAAACACCTATGGGGGGGCAAGCAGGGGGAAAAGAAAAAAAAAGAGAAAAAAAGAAGGGAAAAGGGAAAAAAGGGACAAAAAAAGCAGAAATAAGGTAAAAATAGGTCTAAAATGGCTTAAAATACATTGAAATAGGCTAAAAACTGCAAAAAATTCGCGATGATGGCGTCATCGTAGGTCAAAAATGGCGTCATATTTTTATTGTAGTGTTTCTTTTTTTTGCGGGGGGGGGCAATAAAGCGGGTTGGGGGGGCAAATCCTCCAATAAAACGGAGGGGGGGCATTTTCAGACCGTGCACAGGTCTGAATATGTGATGAAAATTCACGTTTTTTGGAAGAAAATTTAGTATAACAAAGGTACCTAAAATTTTCCCAAGGGGGGTAGGGGGGGTCAGATTTCAAAATCTAGAGGGGGTCGGAAATTTGGTGGGAGGGGGGTCCCCTAGATTTTCGAGGGGGGTCCCAAAATTTTGAGGCTAGGGAGGGGGACCCCACCCTGCCCCCCCTTTCTTACCTATATATATATATATATCAGACCTGTGCAATGCCCCCCGGGGTTTTATTGAGGGGGACACGGGGGCAACTTTTGAAACGGGGGGGCAAGCAGGGGGAAAGAAAAAAAAGAAGGGAAAAGGGAAAAAAGGGACAAAAAAAGCAAATATAAGGTAAAAATAGGTCTAAAATGGCTTAAAATACATTGAAATAGGCTAAAAACTGCAAAAAAATTTGCGATGATGGCGTCATCATAGGTCAAAAATGGCGTCATAGTTTTAGGGTACTTTTTAATTTTTTGTCGGGGGGGGGGGGGCAATAAAACGGGTGGGCAAATCCTCCAATAAAACGGGGGGGGGAGCGTTTCCAGACCGTGCACAGGTCATTATATATAACCTGTGCACAGTCTGGAAATGCCCATTCCCTGAAATTTTAGTGGCTGTGCGCAGCGCGTGTCCATAGGTAGGCAGCCATAGATTTTTTTGTGGGTGAGAGGGTTATAAACCCATACATGGGCAAGTTGGTCCGGACTTAGGGGTTAACCCCAAATTAGGGGGGTTAATTAAATTTGAAAAACACAAAATACTCATATATCGTTTTTTTTCTGGAGTGCATTTTACCCATTTTTTTCTGGTGTGCATTTTACCCATATCATCGTTTTTCGATTTTATAAAAAAAATAGGTAAAAACACTAATTTAGGTCAAAAAACCCTTTTTATTGCATTTTGAGCTTTTTACTGTTTAAAACATTTATTTTTACCTCAAAACTTAAGTTTGGAGGCAGTTGGAAGTCATTTTAAAGACATTTTTTTTCATTTTTCCAAAATTGGGGGGAGGGGTTAACCTTTTCTCCCCCCCTCTAAGTGGAGTGGTTAAACTCCCCTTCTCAGAATTGGGGAAAGGGGTTAACTAACCCTCGCTTCCAATCCAACCCCGCCCCCCAACCCCAGTGCCCATGTATAAAAAAACCCGCCTAATCGGGATTATTTTGGGGGGCGGGCCGCCCCCCAAAATAATCCCGATTACTTCCGACACGCCCCCAAAATTTGGGGGTACCCTTGACATCCTAAAATTTGAGGGTTCATCACCAACCACTACTAAAAACTCTAAAAATGGGTATTTGAGGTATACCCCATAAGTTTAGGGGGTCGGGTATAGCCCCCAAAATCTGAGTGGCTGCCCACGTATGGAGGGGGTTTACTCAACCCTCAAAAATGGGAGGAGGTGAAATTTTTTGGGTTTATGACTCAAATACTCCATTTTTAGCGTTTTTAGTACTGGGGGAGCCCTTTACAGTTTTAGGGGGAGAAGTGTCCGGGGTACCCCCAAATTTTAGGAGGGGGAGGGGTGTCGGCAGTAATCCCTATTTTTTTGAGGGGTATAACACCCCCCCCCCAAAAAAAAACCCCGTGGGGGAGCAGTGCACAGGTCTGGGTATTAAAATCTAATATAATAACCAATAAAATTAAAGTTTTAGGATTTATGCTCTGACCCTCGGCTATTCGTACAAGGCGTTAGTGTAAATGACGTTGTTCAAGGGGAATTAGGTAATTGCTGGTTTGTCACGGCCTGTTCTGCTCTTACTCACCACGAGAGTCTTTTAAAAAAGGTATAACAATTGTTGCTCATTATGATTTGTTGCTCATTATGAAAAAGATATAACAATTGTCTAGAGTTAGGTTTAAAATATTTCAAGAAAACTGAGGTAGTTTTAATGAATAAAATGCAAAATCGCATCAAGGAGTACGATTCTTTATTGTTGCTCAAATAAAAAAAATATTTTTTATAGTTCAAGTATTAAATAAATTTTTTTATTTGGAATTTTTCAAGATATTTTCTGCGCGGCCTGGACAGATGCAGGGAATAAAATCATACATGGGCACGGGGGGGGTTGGGGGGGGGGGTTAACCCCCCCAAATTCTGAGAAGGGGGGTTTAACCCCCCCCCACTCAGAAGTGGGGGGGGAGAAAAAGTTAACCCCCCCCCCAATTTTGGAAAAATCAAGAAAAAAATGTCTTTAAAATGACTTTTAACTGCCCTCAAACTTAAGTTTTGAGGTCAAAATGAATGTTTTAAGCAATAAAAGCTCAAAAATGCAATAAAAAGGGCTTTTTGACCTAAAATTAGCGTTTTTTACCCATTTTTCCTTCAAATTCGAAAAACGATATAGGTAAAATGCACTCCAGAAAAAAAACGATATGGGTATTTTGCGTTTCTCGGATTTTAATCCCCCCCCTAATTTGGGGTTTAACCCCCCCCCCCCCACTCCGGACCAACTTGCCCATGTATGAATAAAATTATGTCTCATCTCACGGTAAAAGTACCCATGACTTTTTACTTTTATGCGTTATATAGTGATTTTTTATATTTAGGTCATTCCTGACGCCAGTGATCAAGATTGGGATCCTAAACGCACTGGAAAATACTGTGGAATTTTTCATTTCAGGTGTTGGTTTTTGATGGTTTTGTTGGGCTGTGCGGTTGTATGTATTGGTGAACAAAAGAGAGTGGCTGGGTTTTGCGGAGATTAAGGGTCACCCTCAATAATATCTCAAAATTACCGACACTCCCTCAAAATTTTGCAGGACACTATAAAATTTTGGGACTCCCAGTTTAGTACTAAAAATTAATTCTATCAGGATAAAATTAGAATAGTTTTCTATTAACCACTCTTCTTTCGAGAAAATATCACGTGCAGAGAAACATGTGACGCAACTGAATAACAATTAGTTACATAACCACGCATTTTTTTTAAATTTTCTTCGCTCGCGCGTTTATTCGTTATTTCTTCCTGACGAAGAGTGATTACATCCTTAATTTTAGCCTGGAAGACTTTAACTTTTGTGCTACAAACTGTATAAACGGCGTGAAGAAGAATAATATAGGTTATACATAAATAGGCTAGGCCAGACCATAAATTTATTCGAGAATTTATTTAACTCATTTATTTGGATACTCTTTTCTAAAAGGCGTAAAATATTGTTTCCAGACCTGTGCAAGCCGCCTCCCCGTAGTTTATGGGGGGGGGGACGGCCAAAACGGGGGGGGAGCACGGGGGGCAATTTTAAGGGGGGGGTGTACCCAATGTTTCGCGCTGCCTTAAAATGGACTTAAACGTAAAACAGGCTTAAAATTGCTTTAAAACTGCGTAAAATTAAAATAAGACCTTATTGCAACTTACAAATTTTATTTTTTAATTTTTTATTAATAATGTGTTTATATATTCTTATAATTAGATTAGAAATCATAGTTTTTTTTTAATAATTACGTAATAATAGAATAATAATATTATTGTCTTAATTATAAAATCAAGTATCACAAACTTTTTAATCCATTATCTTATATTTAATTAAAGATTATATACATACATGGGCGTAGCCAGGGGGGGGTCTAGACCCCTCTTTTAGGTCGGCAAAGGGAAAAATTTGGGGTTAGACAGACTCCCCCTTTTGCAGTGGCGTGCCCAGGATTTCATTTGGGGGAGGGGCGGTCTGGGGGCCCTACTAACCCTGAAGGGGGGTTTAGGGGGCGGCAGCCCTTTAGATATGGGGGGGGCGGGGGTCTGGGGGGCGAAAGCCCCCCAGCGGGGTGAGAGCCCCCCAGCGAGGTCAAGGGGCGGAGCCCCTTGTCAAAGGGGTCCGGGGGGCAGAATGCCCTCCCGGGGAGAAAATTTTTAATTTAAGGCGCTAAAATACACTTGAAATTTTAATTCCAGATGATACTTATCAGGGTTTCCAGCGAGTCAGGGAAGTCAGGGAGAGGACAGGGAGAGCAAAAAGTGGTCAGAGAAGTCAGGGAGAAGACAGGGAGAGCTCTGACAAGTCAGGGCAAATTTTACGTTTTGGAAACATTAAAATGTATGATATATTTTATAAGTTTGAAAAATTTTTTTCAAATTTTCGCGCCTACGGCGCGAAGTACGGCATGAAGTAATTATATTATAAGCGTTTTTAATTAATGAAATGATTATTTTTATTTTGACAATAATTAAAATAGGAACTTATTATTATTAGTGCTTAAGCAGGCTTATAACTCAAGGTTTTTTTGTTTTTTTCGTGGGTTTTCGGGGGTTGTTTTGTTTTTTTTGGGGGGGGCTGGGGGGGTTTGGTCTGGGGTGTCTCGGTTTTTTGGTCTGGGTGGGTTGTTGTTTTGTTGTTTGTTTTTTTGGGGGTTTCTTTCTGTTGCTGTTCGCTCCTCGCTTGCTCGTCTTGTCTTTGTGCTTTTGTTTTGTTTCCGTTCTTTCGTTCTTTTTTGTTCTTTTTTTTTGGGTCCGGGTTGTTGCGTTGTTTTTTTCGTTTCTTGGTTGCTCGTTTTTTTCTCCTTTTTGTCGTTTTTCTCGGTTTTTTCTCTTTTGCTCCGTTTTTCTCTCGTCTTCTTCTCTTTTTCTGATTTTTTGTCTTTTGTACTGCTTCGTCGTTCCTTTGTGCTTTCCGCTTTTTTTTTTTTTTGTTTCTCATATATTTTCATTTTTTTAATTTAATTGTTGCTGTATGAGTGCTGTACAGTTTGTGCGGTTTTAACTGTAGTGTTCCACCTTAAATCTCTTCGGTTTCAAAATGTCTTATTTAAAGGTAAATCATGTAGAAATTGATTCCCTAATTTGTGTAAAGATCTAATTTTTTATTTATTTTAGGTACATTGCCGCAGATAAATACTCTTCAAGTTTCGTTTCTGCTTCTTCCACAGTTCAATAATAGCTTCATTTTTATCGCTTTTATTATTTTTTTTGGGCTTATTTAAATATTTTTAAAAGTTTGTCCTTGGTTTTTTAGCGTTTGATAGTCATATTAGCATTATATACGCATATGTGAGCAAAACGAATGGGTTTCTAAACTTAGTTAAATTAAAAGCGTTTAAGTTTCTTTTTATGATCAAAACGAATCAAAATATAAATGAACTGCAAAAAATCCTAAAGTTTACGCACCTATGCGTTTATATTTTTGTAGTTAGAGCTATGTCTGAGTCGAGTGTATAGACATCAGAACATCAGACATAAAGATGAAGTACCTGAATTAAAAAAAAACGCTCTTAAATCGCCAACAATTAAACAATTTGATGTTTTTTTAGACAATTTGAAAAAAGGACAAACCGCAATGCAACATTTTTTGTTTATTTTTTTGGTAAATATGTTAATGAATCGATCCTAGTTGAAAATCTTTCTAAAAAGTCTTTAATAGCGCAAAGAATTGTATGTGACCATATTCAAGCGAAGGGTGGGCATCTTAATGTTGACGTAAACCGTAAACTACTAGTTTAATGCCGTAGCGCACACAGTGCATACAAAACTTTAGAAAACACAAAAAAAAAGAGGAAAACAAAAAAAGGAAAAACAAGCCAAACTTAAAATGCAGTTGAAAGAACTTAAAGAGGCTAAAACCCAAAAAAGAAGAATAAGTGAAGAACAACAAGCCATTGACTCTAAAATAAATGATCTCGTTGCTAAAATAAAAAAGAATTAAAATTTATCAACATTATAGTTATACTTATATAGTGTTTCTTTTATTTTTAAAAAATAAAATTCTGTGTGTTGTGTTCTGTTGTCTAAAATTTAATTTAATTCAAGCCTTGTTTAATCAAATATATAATTTACTGTTAATTTATGCATAGATTTTAACTAAAGCAATAAATACACTCTTAAAAATTAACAAAAGAGTGCAATCCCAAGGTTAGATATTGCATGTTATGAAAAGTGTCTAAGTATGCTTAAAAAGCTTCTTTAAAAAGTCAGGGAGAGCTCTGCAAAAAGTCAGGGAGAATATGCCAAATTTTGGAAAATTGGTCAGGGAAGACAGGGAGAGCACTTTGCCTAAGGCGCTGGAAACCCTGCTTATTACAAAATTTAAGGTTTCTTATACCTACACATTTAAAACATGTGTTTAAAACGTTAATTAAAGGATAATAGTGTTTATAGTAGTTTATTAAATTGTATACCTTAACTACTGAACGATTTGTAATCAAAAAACTAAGATAAACTGTCAATTAACTCTCCGCGCGAAGCGCGGAAAATTTTTTTTAGTCCTTTTATAACACTTAAAAATTTTTCTCCGGAAGGCGAAGGGGAGGGGGTGTCAGCAAAATCCGAAATTTTGGGGGGGTATAACCCCCCAACCCCCCTCCTGCCCACCTATGCCTATATCCTGCCCTTCCCCATTTTTATCTATGGGGGGAGCAGACCTGTGCACGGTCTGAAAATGTCCCCCGCTTTCGAGGAGGATTTGCCCCCCGTTTTATCGCCCCATCCCTGCGGAAAAATGAAAAAGTACCCAAAAATTATGACGCCATTTTTTTACCTACTATGACGCCATCATCGCGAAATTTTTGCAGTTTTTAACCTATTTCAATGCATTTTAAACCATTTTAGACCTATTTTTACCATATTTCCCCTTTTTGTCCCTTTTTTCCTTTTTCCTTCTTTTTTACCGTATTTCCGCTTTTTGTCCCTTTTATCCTTTTTCCTTCTTTTTTTTCTTTTTCCCCTGCTTGCTCCCCCCCGTTTTTTTGCCCCCCCCCGTTTTTTGCCCCCTCCCTTTTCAAAAAAATTGCCCCCCGTGCAACCCCGTTTTGGAATTGCCCTCCCCGAATAAAACCCCAGAAGGAGGCAGTGCACAGGTCTGTGGGAGGATCGTCCGCCCTTCTTAGATCGTCGTGTTTCATTATATCAATAATTGATGGTTATTTACGTTTATTGCCGAAATAATTAATTCTATGAACTAGTGATGTTTCTATACTTTAATATCTGCTCCGGAGCTCCCTCCATTTAAAATGAAGGGAGCTCCGGAGCTATATCCCTTAAATGAGCTATTTTAAGCTTATTTGAGCTTGAAATTACCCTATTTTGCATTTTTAAGACATTCTCCAGAGCATTCCCCGGAGCTCCGGGAAACATCAGTACTATAGACATATTTTTTAATTATTTTCAAAACATATGGCATTTTTTAGAAAGTTAGAAACTGAGTTAATTGTCAATCAATACTCATATTATTGAAATTCCAAAATGAGCAGTTTTTAGTTTGCTGCTTGTATAGGAATTTAATTAATAAAAGCACAAATATTAATAAAATTTGCGGGTTGAGTTTTTCTGATGCAAAAAATACACCTTCTCTTCTGTAGCTAAAAACCTAGGCAACGATTTGGCGAATAAGAAAAATCTTGGGGTTTGTGGCGTTAATTTGGCATAAAATGTTGATTTTGTATTTAAATATTATTAATTAAATAATAATATTTGATGGTTTAGTTTTTGGAAATTCGGA
>JASAMX010034754.1:0-32246 GCA_030248175.1 Microlaimidae sp. YZB2_3 | reverse complement strand
AAAAAGATACCTCAAGATAAATAATTAGTCACGACGTTTTAACTAAAAAATTCTAACCTATTCTTATTTGCTTTAATGCGCCTGCTCGCAATTCCTTACAGATATGCGACTCGCTATAAAAACCGAAACAGACCTGGTTTCTCAGGAGGTGTTCCTCATCCTAAGATTGGAGCAAGTTTTGGCACGTCACTTACAATCCGCTGTCGAATATGATGACGGTATCGGCGGAAGCCAGGTTGATCCGAGGCCGCCGGCCCGCGTGTATGACAGAAAACACAAAACGTTTGGATCCTATTGCTAAAGCGATCAATCTATGATATTAAGGAACAAGTTTGACTTATTATGTTGTGTATAATGATAATCCATTAATGAAAAACCGAAAGACAACAGAAAACGAGCTGAACAAAAACATGGCTTTATAGTCATGTTGCTAACAAAACTCTCGTTTTGTTGGAGTTTTAGATTTAACGTCTTATAAATCTGAGTAACAATGGTGTATGTCTACGAAAAAAAAAACAACAAAAATTACCAAAAAGAAACAACAAAAATTACAAAAAAAAACAACAGAAACATACCTCGCTCTGGCGGTCTTCCAACACCATGGATTTGATCCAAGTGCAGGATTCGAAGTTTCTTCAGGCAACAGTAGGCCTCTAGTAAATCCATCATCAGTACAAACTGTCTGAAAATCAACACCCTAAACAGCTGTTTTTAATCAAATTAATTTTTAATTTGTTTTAAATCAAACAGTTACAAAAAAAAATCAAGCATAACAATTAAAATCTTTTTCTAGACATAGACATATGGGACCAAAACCTATTCCCTTACTACCTACAAAAAATATTTTTAGGATAGTTTTGTTCCCATATGCCAGCCATGTTGTTCTTTATTCATTACTTACCTGACACTTATTTTCTCCTATGCAGGTTATGCAGAGGGCGAAGACAAGTTAGGAGGGGTAAAAAAATTTCACTCAACGATGTTGGCAACCTTTACCACCCTAGAGTGATCACTGTATGCAGTGTTCACCCATCCCGAGGTATTCGTCTAAAGGATTTTATAAGACGCCTGATATAAATCTTACTATTTAACGTCGTACATGGGCAACATAGGTGTTCCTGCAAGACCAGTGGTACAAACTCCACCCAAAATAGAGCTGTATTTGTCCACTGGTTTGCTAGATGGAAAACTGTCATGTGTGGCCGACGTATAACAACCTTTTCTAGCCATGCCAAGCTGGATTCATTTCTATAAGAGAAAAAATCCAGCAACCAGGTGGTACCCGTTGGGTGCTGCCTGAAGGTCAGCACGGTCCTGCTGGCTCAATGGCACATCCCAGGCATAGGTGAGCACGGTCCCGGAAGCTAGGGGGTGGTTACCCGGGGTAAAATTTTGAATTCTAGGAGGGGGGTCCAGTTCTGACCCCCCTAGCTTTTTAGGGGGGGAGGGGTCAACCCGGGTTGCAAAATTTTGAAATCTAGAGGGGGGGTCAGGTGGGGTCCGGTGTCCGGCGTAAAATAGTTTTAAACCATACTAACTTTAATATTTTTTTAATAGGATAATACTAATTTTTTGAATAAAAAGCTATATTATTCTGGTATAAAAGGGTGTAAAAACATGAATTTATGTTAAAAGTTCACGTTATTAGAAGAAAATTTAGTATAAAAAAATGCTACCTGAAATTTTCTCGAAGGGTGGGGAGGGGGATCAGGCTTCAAATTCTAAAGGGGGTCAGCCAGGGATATTCGGTGATGTGGGGGGGGGAGGGGGGCCTAGATTTTCGTCTTCGGAGGGGGGGGGGGGGAGGTCTAACATTTCGAGGCTGAGGGGGTCGTTTGGAACCCGCTCTGCCCCCTTTCTCACCTATGCCCAGGGCGTCCAAGATTTTATTGTTTTTCAAATTTATATTATTTTACTTTGTGCCCTCGCTCCTTCAGCGCTTTCATCAATCTATCCAGTACCAGCATTTTCCCCGATTCCCCGACCAGTGATTCGTCAGCCACCGGATCCCCATTCTTTCCCAGGGGTCTCTGCAGTATGTAGGTATGCTGGGAGACGAGGCGCAGGGTGGTAGGGGCGCTGGCCAACGGCTTCCGGTTCACCAGATGAGTCCAACCACTTCGTCCAGTTCAACGCGCTAAAACAAACATATCGCCATTGATAGGTAGACACACGCCGGAAAACATATTTTAAGACATTTTTTTTCTACATTAGGCAGTATGGTTTTAGCACGGAATCGTAATTTTGTTTTGATTCATTTGATATATAAATAATAATGGAAATTTAATTGAAAAAAAAAAAACATTGAAATAGTCAAAACACACTAATATTACATAATTATAAGCGTTTTTAAGCGAAAATTATCTAATTCAAATTGCAGTCACACTTTATAAATGTATATGCCTCTTTTTTACATACATTGGTTAAATAATTAACGTCAAACTATTTTTTTTTAATTTTAGCTTACAGCACAAAACTGGACTTAGTTTCTTATTATGTTACTTGCCTTAAGTTTATAAACTCTTATTTACGGTCTAGATAATATTAAAAGGGGAATATGATTATACATGTTAGATGATAAGAAATATAAAGGTAAAATTCGCAAAAATTTAAAAATTATAAAAAAAATTTAAAAAAATGGTAAAACAAAAAAAAATCTTATGTATACATACTTATTATAAAAAGTAATTAATATATTAGGTACATATAAATAAATAGCTTAGTTACATATTATACTTGTTTTTTGTTAACTTTTATATTGATATACTGATTGTTTAAAATTCAAAAAAAGAAATGATATTGAGGAAAAAATCCACAAATAAAAAGAAAATAATCTATTACTTGAGAGCGCAGGTCTCTCACCTCAAGCCACTGTCCTTAGAAATATTTTTTTTAATTTTTAAAAACCAAAAAAATAAATTGAACTAATGCTAAAAGAAAATTTCCTTCGATAATAAAACTTGAACAGCAAACCAGCAGTTGTATTGTAATATCAGACCTGTGCACTGCCCCTACCCCGGGAATTTTATTGGGGGGGGCAGGCAATTAGAAAACGAGGGGCGCGCGGGGGCGATTTGGTCTGAAACAAGAACAAGCAAGAAAGAAAAAAAAAGGAAAAAAGAAAAAAAGGAAAAAGACCCCTAAATTATAACACCATTAACCTATGATAACACCATCATCAGCATATTTTTTAACTTCTGATGTAAGCCATTTTAGACCTATTTTTACCTTATATTCGCTTCTTTTTTTCCTTCTTCCTTTCCTTCTTTTTTTTCCTTTTTCTTTTTTTTCTTTCTTCCCTGCTTGTCCCCCATTAAAAAATACGTTCCCACTGCATCCCCCCCCATTGGAATTCCCTACCCCCAAATGAGACCTCCCCGGGGTAGGGGCGGTGCACAGGTCTTATTAGGCAGCACACATATTACAATACAACTGCTGGTTTGCTGGGTTCAAGTTTTATTATCGAAGGAAATTTTCTTTTAGCATTAGTTCAACTTATTTTTTTTGGTTTTTAAAAATTAAAAAAAAATATTTCTAAGGACAGTGGCTTGAGGTGAGAGACCTGCGCTCTCAAGTAATAGATTATTTTTCTTTTTATTTGTGGATTTTTTCCTCAATATCATTTCCTTTTTTTGAATTTTAAACAATCAGTATATCAATATAAAAGTCAACAAAAAGCAAGTATAATATGTAACTAAGCTATTTATTTTATATGTACCTAATATATTAATTACTTTTTTTTATAATAAGTATTTATACATAAGATTTTTTTTGTTTTACCATTTTTTTAAATTTTTTTTTATTATTTTTATCTGTTTGCGAATTTCACCGTTATATTTTTTTATCATGTAACATGTATAATCATATTCCTCTTTTAATAATTACTCCTAGAACGAAAATAAGAGTTTATAAACTTAAGGCAAGTAACATCAGTAGAAACTAAGTCCAGTTTTGTGCTGTAACCTAAAATTAAAAAAAAATAGTTTGACGTTAATTATTTAACCAATGTATGTAAAAAATAGGCATATACATTATAAAGTGTGACTGCAATTTTCAGGTTCAACCTTCGCTTGAAAACGCTTATAATTATGTAAATATTAGTGTGTTTTGACTATTTCAATGTGTTTTTTTCTATTAAATTTCCATTATTATTTATATATCAAATGAATCAAAACAAAATTTACTATTCCGTGCTAAAACCATACTGCTAATGTAGAAAAAAATGTCCTTAAAATATGTATTTTTCGCGTGTGTACCCGATCAATGGCGATATGTTTGTTTTAGCGCGGAACTGGACGAAAGCGGTCGGACTCATCTGGTGAACCGGAAGCCGTTGGCCAGCGCCCTGACCACCCTGCGCCTCGTCTCCCAGCATCCCTACATACTGCAGAGACCCCTGGGAAAGAATGGGGATCCGGTGGCTGACGAATCACTGGTCGGGGAATCGGGGAAAATGCTGGTACTGGATAGATTGATGAAAGCGCTGAAGGAGCGAGGGCACAAAGTAAAATAATATAAATTTGAAAACAATAAAAACTTGGACGCCCTGGGCATAGGTGAGAAAGGGGGCAGAGTGGGTTCCAACCACCCCCAGCCTCGAAATGTTAGACCTCCCCCCCCCCTCCGAAGACGAAAATCTAGGCCCCCCTCCCCCCAAATCACCGAATATCCCTGGCTGACCCCCTTTAGAATTTGAAGTCTGATCCCCCTCCCCACCCTTCGAGAAAATTTCAGGTACTTTTTTTATACTAAATTTTCTTCTCAAAACGTGAATTTTTAACGCAAATTCATGTTTTTACACCCTTTTAATACCAAAATATAGATTTTTATTCAAAAAATTAGTATTATATCCTATAAAAACAACGATTAATAAAGCTAATATGATTTAAAACTATATTTCGCCGAACACCAAACCCCACCTGACCCCTCTCTGGATTTCAAAAGTTTGCTCCCCGGGTCGACCCCCCACCTAGAAAGCTAGAGGGGGTCAGGACCTCCCTGGGACCCTTCTCCTAGAATTCAAAATGCTATTTACCCGGGTAACCACCCCCTAGCTTCCGGGACCGTGCTCACCTATGCCTGGGATGTGCCATTGAGCCAGCAGGACCGTGCTGACCTTCAGGCAGCACCCAACGGGCACCACCTGGTTGCTGGATTTTTTCTCTTATAGAAATGAATCCAGCTTGGCATGGCTAGAAAAGGTTGTTATACGTCGGCCACACATGACAGTTTTCCATCTAGCAAACCAGTGGAAAAATACAGCTCTATTTTGGGTGGAGTTTGTACCACTGGTCTTGCAGGAACACCTATGTTGCCCATGTACGACGTTAAATAGTAAGATCGATATCAGGCGTCTTATAAAATCCTTTAGACGAAGACCTCGGAATGGGTGAACACTGCATGCAGTGATCACTCTAGTGGTAAAGGTTGCCAACATCGTTGAGTGAAATTTTTTTACCCTTCCTAACTTGTCTTCGCCCTCTGCATAACCTGCATAGGAGAAATAAGTGTCAGGTAGTAATGCAACAACAACAACATGCCTGGGATATGGGAACAAAACTACCTAAAAATATTTTTGTATAGTAAGGGAATAGGTTTTGGTCCCATATGTCTATGTCTAAAAAAAAATTTTAATTGTTATGCTTGATTTTTTCTAACTGTTTAATTTAAAACAAATTAAAAATTAATTTGATTAAAAACAGCTGTTTAGGTGTTGATTTTCACACAGTTTGTACTGATGATGGATTTACTAGAGGCCTACTGTCGCCTAAGAAACTTCGAATTCTGCACTCTGGACGGATCCATGGCGTTGGAAGACCGCCAGAGCGAGGTATGTTTTGTTGTTTTTTTTTGTAATTTTTGTTGTTTCTTTTTGGTAATTTTTGTTGTTTTTTTTTTCGTAGACATACACCATTGTTACTCAGATTTATAAGACGTTAAATCTAAAACTCCAACAAAACGAGAGTTTTGTTAATAATATAAAACTATAAAGCCATGTTTTCTGTTTAGCTCGCTTTTCTGTCGTTTCGGTTTTTTATTAATGACACTATTATTATACACAACATAATAATACTAAACTTGTTGTATTATAGATCGATCGCTTTAACAAGGATCCAAACGTTTTGTGTTTTCTGCTCAGCACGCGGGCCGGCGGCCTCGGGATCAACCTGGCTTCCGCCGATACCGTCATCATATTCGACAGCGATTGGGTAAGAGGATTAGGCCACGCCTCAGAATTAGGACTTAGGAACACCTCAGAATTAGGTCGCGCTTTAGTTTCTATAGCGAGTCAGATCTGTAAGGTATTGCGAGGCGCATTAAAGCAAATAAGATAGGATAGAGTTTTAGTTAAAACGTCGTGACTAATTATTTATCTTGAGGTATCTTTTTGAGCAAAAAGATAATGCGTATCGTATGTTGATTGCATACCTGGACATGTTGTTTCAATTTTGTGGTATACCCTGGAAGAGAAGGAGTCTATTTAAAAATTTTGGAGAGGGTAAAGATGTCAAATGGAAAGGGTGGAAGGAAGTGGAAGGCCCTTAGGCTTTACCTTACTGATGCTGTGATTAGGGCCCGACCGAACTGGAAATTTTCGGTCCTGCCGGACCGGACCGGTCCGAAACAAAAATCCGGCGGACCATCCCGGACTAGATATTGGGTTTGGGGAAGATATATTTACAAGACGTTTATAACACGTTTTTTTACCTATTTTAAACATTTTATACATATTACACATAAAAACAAACAATACTTGTAGTTTTTCAGTTATATAACTGATTTTCAAACAAATTTTTGGTAATTGAAACTAAAAACTTTACCAAACAAAACACAACAGAATTGAATAGTTAGAGAGCACAAACCCAAGTAAAAGCAACAAAAAAAGAAAAAAATACTCAAAAATATGGTAACAAAATAACAGCAAATCAAATTTAATTAAAAAATGCAACAGAATAAACTTATTTTTAAAACATAAACAATCTTTTTTCAACAAAATACTGTTTTTTCTTTATTTTTTATTCTTAATAAAGTTTTTTTTACTCGATTAAACTTTGTAATTTAGAGTTTTTAAATGGTATTTTAAAAACACCAATTTTTTAACATTTTCTGGTTTCAAAGATGCTCGCCGACTGGTAATTGAGGTCGCCCGAACGGAAAGATACTTTTTGGTCATCTAAATGAAAAAATCAAAAGTCTATAAAAACTAAGCAGATAACTTGAATATAATTTACTATAATGAATTATGTATTAAAATATTTTAAACTTCATAATTTAAAAATGGATATTGAAAACATTAGCAGCAAACAAATCAATATTTTTCAAACTAACTTTTTGAAAAAATCTATCTGCATTTTCAAAAACATTATTATGGTATTTACCTTAGCCATTTTTTTCTAAATTCCTTCTTGAGTTTCTTTTTCTTCCCAATATTTTAGAGGATTAGTTTTTGTCAGCCATTAATTTTTCTCTTAGAAAGTTTTACAACATCTTTACTCTATGAGATTAAATCACATCTTTAACACAATAATTTTTAATCAGAAAACATAATCTTTAACAACACATTTTCAGATATACCTAATTAATATTTATTTTCTTAGCATTAAAATATGAAATATTATTAGCATTAATTATACTGTCTGAATTGGTGAATTTGCAAATGTAAAAAATATAACATTTATAATATGTATGTACTTTTTCAGTGAGGTTCCAATGATTATCTGTTAGCTTGACATAAAAACAAATATATTAAAGGCGTTTTCTTTTTATATCTAAAAAAATTAAAATGTTTACAACAAAAGCATATGTTTAGAATAAAGCAAAAACACAAGCTTCATAACAAATTAACTCCAGTAAAAAAAGCTAAAAATTATACATAAAAAACTAAATATATGGCTTCAAAGCAAAAAAAAAAAAAATTAAATAAAATACTAAAACATTAAGAAACAAAGTTACTAGAATTTTAAAATATACTTTAAAAAGTCTTTAAAAACATATTAATAACCGCTAATCAAAACATTTTTTTTATTTTTTTTAATATAAAAATTAAAAAGTCCGGCCGGATATTTAAAAAATCCGGCCGGACCGGACCGAAAAATGGCCGGATATTTGGCCCGGACCAGACTGGACCAGATATCCGGTCGGGCCCTAGCTGTGATACCATAGATGCCTCCCTAATACTGTTGATTCAAAACTTTAAAGTTTCTAATTTATTTAAATAAAATGTTGCATCGACAATTTTCTGGTTTATTACAAGTTTTCGATTTTTAAAAATTTTATCGATTTATTTTAACGTTGTTTTTATATTCTTACTCATCTATCTTGGCGATAAAAATAACTATAACATGTTTTTTAGAACCCGCAGCAAGATCTGCAGGCCCAGGATCGCTGCCATCGGATCGGACAGACGCGACCGGTGGTTGTGTATCGCCTGGTGTCCAAAGGGAGCGTGGATGAAACCATCTGCCAGCGGGCCGGAACCAAACGACGACTGGAGAAAATGGTCATCGCCAAAGGTACCTAAGTGCTGAAATTATGTAAACAAAAATGCGTTTGCAATTCAGGGAATGTAGTTATTTTATTCTTCTCATATATGGTTTTTAAAACATATTGTGAAAGGAATAATAAATCTTCAAGTAAGTTTACAAGTGGTAGCATTTTAGTTAGTACAAGTTTTTAGTAGTGTATGACAATAAAAATCAAATAAATATCTCACCAGTAAAACAAACAGCGTGACTGCTCTATAAGATGGTAATTTGCAAACATGCAAAAAAAATTGTTTAATATCAAATTATATAGCTAAAGAGTTACAAATGCAATAGCATGCAAATGTGCAACAACAAACAGTACGTTATACTTATGGAATAAACAATTGTGCACATAATTATACAAACACGTATGTTACTGCCTGCCTAGTTTACTTTTAGTCTAATTAGTTTGTAGTTTAGTTTTCAAAAATACTTCTGCGCGTTGCTTCTTATGTCCATTTCCCCCACATTACGATAGCAACTTAAAATCTTACGTTATCTTGCAAACACCTGTTTAGCGATGCGTGTGATTTGTCATTTAAGTTCGATTTAAAGTAAAATATGCAAGACAAGACCGAACCATCAAACACTCTATTAGCGCAGCCAAACAGTATTCATTACCTAAAAATATTAATAGGATATCATTCTGCGACGTATTCTTTTTCAAGATTTTGTACTCCAGCCACGAGTTCTGTAACCGCGCCACCGTTGTTGTAACAGGTGGTGCAATTACTGGATTAATTTTTTTTAAAATTATTGTGTTCATCATTGGTTTTTTAGGAAAATTCCGGATCGACCAGTTCGACAACGCCATCAGTACCGACGAGCTGCGGGAACTTCTGGAATCTAACGATTACTCGGAAACCCTAGAAGCCGCCGCATCGGGTACAAGTTTTTTCTTAGATTTTTTTGGATTTTTGTTTATTTTTATTTCGATGAAAAAGGGGTTAAACATTACATAGTAAGTTGGGTATATATTAGTGATGTTTCTTGAAGCTCCGGAGCTTTGCCCTTTTTTGTACTAATTTTATCATTAATTAAAACAGTGATGCTAAAGATTATTTTGTTAAATTTTTTTTTGTAAAATAAATTTTTTTTCAAAACTTATTTAAACCGTTCAAAATGATGTTATAAATGCAGATAGTCTAATTTTAAATGTATTTTAAGCTTAAATAAACTTAAAATCACTCACTAAAAGGGCGGAGCTCTGAAGACTGGAGCTCTGTTTGCTTTAAATGGCTGGAGTTATGGAGCTTGATTTTGGATGGTAGGAGCATCACTAGTGTATTACCTGTTATGTTTAACTGCATTTTGGAACCACATTTAAAAAACGATGATATTTTTTAATATACACAAAGTTGGTTGGGAAAACCAGATTTATGTTTTAAAATAAAAAGAAATTATTAAAACACTTTTCATTTTTGCGATAGATTTATTCTTGGGGAATTTAAATCGTATAACTGCGAGTAAAACAAAAGATAAAACTTTTATTCCGTACGGCATTATTAAAGCTTTTAAGTACGACAGCACTCATCAGTAGTAATAGTAGAAATTCTAAAAAGAAATACAAGCAATTAATTAAAATGACAAAATACATATAAATTTAGGTATAAAATAAATATTACAACTTATAGACATACTAAAAGGGGAACTATGAAAAATATATAAACTATAACAAAATATAAAAAAATTAAGCAAAATTAAAATAATGAAAAGACAAATAAAAATAAAAAATTATGACGTAATTATAAAAAATATGCACTACAAATATTAAAAAGTTATTAAAAGAAAAATTACAATACATGCAAGATATAAAAGATTTTTACAAAAAGAAATATTTCAATTTTTTAAAAATAATAAAATGAAAAATAGGAATTTTTTTTAAATAAGATAAAACGTAAAACACTACTATAGTCATAATTTATGAAAAGAAACGCAGAAATACAAAAAAAAAACGGAGAAATTACAGAGAAAAAGCTATATTACTGTTAAGGTAAAAATTTTTTTAAAGAAAGCATTAAAACCATAAAATAACAAAAAATATTACGTGTTAAAATAAATGCAATTGCATACTGGAACTATTATTATTAAGAACCGGTTTTTCGTTTCCTATGGCTATGCTTTTTTTAATCTTGAGACAAAACTCGCTACTGTCAGACGTCAAAATACAATTGCAATTGCATTTATTTTAACACGTAATATTTTTTGTTATTTTATGGTTTTAATGCTTCCTTTAAAAAATTTTTTTTCTTAGCAATAATATAGGTTTTTTCTCGGTTTTTTTTTGTATTTCTGCATTTCTTTACATAAATTATGACTATAGTAGTGTTTTATGTTTTATAATGTTTAAAATATTTTTTTCATCTTATTATTTTTAAAAAATTGCAATATTTCTTTTTGTAAAAATCTTTCATATCTTGCATGTTGTAATTTTTCTTTTAATAACTTTTTAACATCTGTGGTGCATATTTTATTATACGTAATAATTTTTATTTTTACTTGTCTTCTTATTATTTTAATTTTGCTTAATTTTTTATATTTTCTTATAGTTTATATATTTTTCATAGTTCCCGTTTTAGTATGTTTATAAGTTGTAATATGTATTTTATACCTAAATATATAAGTATTTTGTCATTTTAATTAATTGCTTGTATTTGCCTTTTAGAATTTCTACTATTACCAAAAATATATAATATAACGAAAAATGTGCAACTCCTATATAAAAAAAGTACGGAGAAGGTGGCCTTTATAATGAGCCTCTCCATTTAAATGGCACCCTCCCTCCATAATAATGGCTTTTTAATTCAAAGGAATATGCCGTTCGCCTACGTCACTTTACACTAAATGCGCACACATCCCGCAAATGAAATAAAATGTTTTTATTGATCCGCGCACATTTGTGCTGAATAACGTAGGCGAACAGCATATTTTCCCGCATTAAAATGGCTACTTTGCCATTATTATGGAGAGTGTCATTTAAAAGGTGAGGCTCATTATAAAGGCCACCTTTTCCGTACTTTTTTATATAGGAGTTGCACATTTTTCGTTATATTATATATTTTTGCTATTACTACTGATGATGAGTGCTGTCGTACCCGAAAGCTTTAATAATGTCGTACGGAATAAAAGTTTTATCTTTTATTTTACTCGCAGTTATACTTTTCATTTTGTTTAATTGTTAATATTTAAATCTCAGATAGTTTGGTTTTTGTGTGTAAACAACATTCTTGACTTTATTGATAACTTACAAAACTGTTTAATTTTTAGGAAAAATCATAGCTGATAAAGATTTGGAGCTCTTGTTAGACCGATCGGATTTAGAAACCAAGAAAAAACGAGAAATTAATGCATCAACTAAAAAATTAAAACGAAGAAACACTGGGGCCGAGGCGTTTAAAGTACTTCAGTCTATTAACAGATGCGATACAATTTGAATATTACATTGAAGAAGAAAGTGTTGGTTAAGTAACAAAGAGAGAATTTTGCAAATGTTTAATTGGCATAAAATTGATATTTTTGTTTCCAATTTTTAATAGTATGTGTACATATATATATATAGTACCAGGGACGTATCCAGGGGGGGCGGCGCCCCCCCCCCCCCGAAACGGTCGGACAGGGGAAAAATAAGGATAGTGGTTGGGCGGGGGGCGGCCGCCCCCTCCCCGCCCCAAATGGTCGCCAGATAGTAAAATTTGGGGGTTTTCAGAGGCTAAAAATTCAAAATTTTCTAGCGCCTCGCTAATCGCTCGGCGCCAAACTATATAAAATAATTTTAGTACCCTAATTGACCCCCAAAAACCAAAAATTTTTGCCGCTTCGCTTCGCTCAGCGGTCACTTTCAATAGTATACATACATATATCTCGCTATTTATGTTGTCTAATGCTAATGTTATTTCAAAGTTAGTACAATATTTTTTATAGGTAATAAGTACTACAAAAAAAGCAAAACAAACAATCATATTGGTTGATTTATGTACCTCCCCCTCCTAAATTTTTCAGCCGCCGATAGCATTGGCTCGGATTTTTTTCATATAGAGAGGTAGGTACCTTGAATAACATGGAGTCGAGATGCTGCTCATGTGCTTTGGTTTACAATGTGGGTGTAGCCAAGGGGTCTGAAAGGTCTCTTAATTCTTTTTTTGTGAAATCCAGGCTCTTCCAATGTGTGCTAATGTAATTTTTAACAAAAAAACATGCTTTTATCGCTAAAAACGTAGATAAAGCTGGGTTTTCTTGCCAAAAGTTACGGACCGCGTTCGTAAAAACCCGGTCCAAAATTTTATGAATACTAGTAAAAGTGCTAGGTATTTAAATAGAAATTCCAGTAAAAATTATCTTTGAGCTTAAGATTTGAGCTTAGCTGTCGCTCGTACTCGCAATAATTTATTTTTTTTTACCTTTTACAATTTAAAAAGTATTTTTTAATTTAAAAAAGTGGTAATAAGGCTTTTAAAATGTTCTAACAAATAAAAAAAGGTGCGTTTTAACACCTCCTGTATGTTTATAGATCGAAAAATGTTGAATAGAGGCATGTAAGTGAAGTTCCAAAAAAGATCGGATTTTTTCCAACAAATACTTTCTAAAACATCTTACTGGTTTAAACTTTGCGAATTGCATGCTCTAACAGTAAAAATCTCGTACATCGTCAACCAAAACGGTTTTTTACTGGCATACCAGTAAGAAAATACTGGTTGCGTCAGTAACCAGTAAAAAAAATTGCTGGTTTCACTGGTAACCAGTAACTGTAACACTCTTTAAGTTACTGGTTACCGGTGAAACCAGCAATTTTTTTTACTGGTTACTGACGCAACCAGTATTTTCTTACTGGTATGCCAGTAAAAAACCGTTTTGGTTGACGATGTACGAGATTTTTACTGTTAGAGCATGCAATTCGCAAAGTTTAAACCAGTAAGATGTTTTAGAGAGTACTTAAATTAATTAAAGTAAAATATAAGTAATTTCAACACAAGTAGAATTCGTATATGGGCTTGTTGTTAAATGAGTCTCAGAAAAAAGTTTTTAAGCCGCTAACTCGACTGAAACACCATTTACTAAGACTGAAAAACTTATTAAATTGAAAAATTATGCATAACAAAACACTTTTAAGTAAAAAGTAATATTAAGTAAATATAATATATCTAATATATAATATATGTAATATAAGTAAAATTTAAGTAATTTCCACAAGTATATTTCCTATGGACTTGTTGTAAAAGGGACCGGGAAAATTCGGTCCCGCCAATTCGCTCCCGGACAATTTGCTCCTGGGACAATTCGCTTCCTGAACAATTCGCTCCCGGGAGATTTTATAAACGTAAATCTTATCAAATCTATTTCATTAGGCGCAATTCGCTCTCTGCCCATTTCGCTCCCGGGATTTTTAATAAACTCGATTCTTATAAAACTTATTTTACTGTAAAATTCGTTTTCTGTACAACCCACTTACTCCCTCTGAAAGAACAATTTTTTGTGAAATTGTAAAAAAGTATTTTGCTGCCGTTATTTCTAATTTAGTTTTTAATTTAATTTAATTTATTTTTTTAATAAACTTAAAAAAAATAAACTCCAGGTTTCAGAAAGGCACTATGTCCCCCTAGATTCTTGCTGCGAATCTTTTTTGCTTTTCGGAACTCCGTAAGCCTCGGCGTTTCACCTTTTTTTTGTGTTAACTTCATAAATAATTAAAGAGTGCCAGTAGATATCTTGTGAAAAAATTTTTTGAAAAAATTTTTAAAACTGAAAAAATAAAAAAATAGTCCAAAAATGCGGATAAAATAATTTAAATCATGTTTTAAGTTCAAATAAATTTAAATGATATTAGAGGTAACAACATCACTAAATCGAAAGCTTAGCTTTAGAGCGAGAGAATCAACCCGGCGGCGAATTGATGCATGCACATAACTTGGTGGAAATTTACAAAACACAAATATTATCTTTAATGATCATAATTAATTAATATTATAATTATTTCCACACCAAAGAATTAAAACCTTAAATTTTTTTTAAAAAAAGTAGAGAGATTAATTATAAAAATAATAAAAAACTAAAATATTAATCAATACAACACCGTTTTTTAAAAACACGCGTAAAATTTATTTTCATATAACATATAAAACATAAAAATTCCATTCAAAAATTTAAAAAAACTTTTAATTTCATAAAAATTTAAGATTTTCACATAAAGTTTAGCCAAAAATGTGTGAAACATTATGGCGTATATGCATTATGGTGTAATAATTCGTTATGAGACTTTTTGAGACAGAGACAAAGAGACTTGAAGCGTTTTTGATAAGATGCGATTAGAAGTGTAAATTCGAGCGGATTCACGAGCCATTTTATCTGCTGCTGCATTACCAGGAATATTTGATAATTGACCAGGAATCCAGAGGACCACCTCACTGTTCATTGAACGCTCTGGTCCATGAGGATATCATCCACTTGCAAAAGAGAATCATGTACCAGTGGTTCAGCTGGGGCACAACTTATGGAAGTATTTCCTATCGTAAAGTTGGTTAATTTTTGTATATTTTGTAAAGAGGTGGAATTAAAAAAAATTCTGCGTTCTTTTTTTTCTATGAAAAACTTCATAACCACACAATTTTAATTAGTTCGCTCATGTCTGCATTCTGATTTTAAACCATATATTGCCAGATATATTCAACCATATATATTCAACCATTGCCAGATATAATTCAACCATAGTCTGATGAAGTGGACATCTTTGGACTATACGAAATAAACATCTGGTTTGTGCAGTTGCTCACTGATCAAAAAATTTGTACCATTATGAAAATGATTTTTAATAAGGTGAACTAATTACATAATAGCTTTCTAGTCTCCAATAGTCGGACGTAATAACAATAGAAGAAATCATATTCACAGCAATTTTTGACAAACGCAAAATCTCAACTAACTTTTAAAATTATTAGGTTAGATTTGTATGTAAAAAATAATCAAAAAATTTGAAAAAATCACAATTTACCGCTTGTCAAAGATTGCTGCGAGTATGAGTTTTTCCATTGTTAATAGATTTGACTATAGGAAAACTCAAAAGTTGTTGTGTAGTTAGTTTGCTGTATAAACAGGTTATTTTTATAATGGTGCAAATTTTTATTCTGTGAGCAACTGCGCAAACTAATTGTTTAGTTTTTATACCCCAAAGATCTCCATTTCATCAGACTAAAGCTGAATTCATTTAGGCTGAAATTAAGGGCGTACCTCTTGCCGTCAAGAAGAAATAAAAGATAAACGCGCAAGCAAAAAAATAGCCAGTGGTAATGTAACCAATAACTACTAAATTGCGTCATGTGTGCCACCGCATGTTACATATTTTCAAAGAATGTGTGGGTACTTGAACACCTAAACAATTTTACCTTGATGAAATTCATCTTTAGTCCACATCTTTTCTGTCTAACAAATATGCCCGGAAACAAATCGCCCCTTTTTCCTGTTCTATTGTTCTGTCCACCAATTATTTACTCGGATTTTAAAAAAAATAAACTGATATTCTAAACTGTTAACTGCACAAGAACATTAAATCTCTAATAACATTAATTACATCATTACAATAACATTATCATTCAGTTGGAGAGATATATTATTTAAACAGTTTTAATATTAATTATTAGAACACGTATTTTTTGCTCACGCTACATATGAAAACTTTCTTTGACATGGTTTATTCTTTATTAATGATCTATACGTTAAAAAAATTTTATTTCATGGACTTCCCACTGAAGCTGGACTAATGCTAATCCGTCAAAACTGTTGTTATTATTATTATTGGATAGAGCATAATATCTGCTTTTAATCAAACTCCAGATTCATCAAGCAAACATTAGTATTACGGTCATATTTAAAATTTAGTAAAAACTGCAAAAACTGTGGTGATCTCCTTAAAAACTCATAGTAAAATTTTTAATAAGTCAGCAAAGCTAATATATAAAAATTATATGTGTTTTTGGCAAGTTTTTGTGTATAAATTTTTGTTAAATTTTTTATTGAACGGAAAATACATGGCAGCAATTTTGCAACGCAGCCTTCAAAAAAAACTTGTTTTAGGATAAAACCGGTCAGGAGTTTAACTAATTTAAAGTCATCTTAATCTTACATATGTCTTATTTTTCCTAAAATTGTCTCATGTCTTAATTTTAAAATTTAATTATCTGTTAACTGTATGTTTATATTGTGATTAACTGCAGGATGTCGTATTTTTCACGTTTTAAGGTGTTTTTTACCAAACTTGGAAGAAATACACGGGAGTCTCGCAATAATACATTTAAAAACGCACTAATCTGATACTGTCGTAAATATAGTATATTAATCATAATGTCAAATAATGTAATTTTTTTGACGTTCAAATTAATTATTTTCACTTTGGTATATCTTTTTAAACACAAACATTGCATAATTATATTCAAAAAATCGCAAAAAGTGATTTTAAAAGTATTGATTTTTTATAATCAACTTATAATTTTTTTTCGTATATTATTTAACCAAAATTATTACCGCTTTCGTTTATTACAATGATTTTTTCACCATGGCCTGATGCAAAACTAGAGTGACAAGTGATAATGCAACGGTTTAAACGCGCGAAGAGTGCGTTGACACTTTTTACTGGCCACTCCAGTGTAAACCAGGCCTTAGTTTTTCAGAATTTCCTAGAAAATATACCTTAACCGCAGTTGGGCAACAATTTTTGCATAACAAATACGCTATGTTATATATGTTATTTGTCCCAACCCAAGCTTTTTTTCCAAAATATTTTTTGCACTAACTTGTACTTTATTCATAAAAAATATGGCGTTAAAAAACATAAAAAGAAAGCAAAAGTAGATTAAGTATTACACTTATAATATATTTATAATTACATTTTGGTTTGTGGCATTAATGTTTTACCATTTTTTAATAAGCAGCTTGTTTGGTACAATATATACAATTTATTTAAATTTTTATATTATCGAAAATTGTTAATTCACACTGATACCTATGCAGGTTCGCCGCAAATCAAACGTATTATTGCCGGGACTGTTGTGTCTCGGGACTTTGGTGTCACATCTGCAAAACTTCCGGACTCTCTAGTCGTACACTCATCAAACTAATTTTTTTTACCAATTTTTACTTCTTTTGGAGTTTTTCGTGAATCAGTTCGAGCTGAATTTAAATGATATCTGCAATTGAAAGTAACTTTTTCACTATTTAATAGTTAAATGACTGAGAGCCTCGAATTAAGTATACAATAATTAAGAAGAGTAAGAAAATAATCTGGTTTAGGGTCGATGAAGCGAGCTGAAACTTGGAGCCAAAAATAGGAAACTTGGAGCCAAAAATAGGAAACTTGGAGCTGTAAGTGGAGAACCGTAATTTGGGTACTTGGAGTCAAGACTCAAGAGTAAACATCAATAAAACCTATACTTAAGTGTAAGTGAAGCTTAAATCTAAACCCGAACCAATTTTTTTCTTAAAAGCTCCAACTTTACATTTTTTGCAGCTTCAAGTTTCCAAAAAATTTCGACGGCTCCAAGTTCCCTGCTTGCGGCTCTAAAGACCCCGTATCAATATTCTTAGGGCATACTTTAATACAATTCATTGAATGTTCGCTTTGAGCAAAAGGAGTTTTGAGAAATTTTACATTGCAAGTTTTTCTGCCTTCGTCCTGCATTTTATTTGCCTACGTCAATTTTTATGAAATCTATTATTATCATGCTCTATACAACATATCTTCGAGTATGATTTTTCTATCTATGTATCGAACTTGGTGTAGTAGACAAAAAAGTCAGTGTGGGACACGTTTTTATGTGCATTGTTGTCACTCTATTGATTTTTTTATTCCAGTTTTTATGACTTATGTGCCAATACGAGGAAAAAGAAGGTTTGTTTTACTTTAACGGAAAAAGTTTTTACACGCAAAGAATTTATAGTTGTAAAAAAATTTCTAAAGGCAAATTGCATTTCAAATGCTTGTATGATGAAAACTGTACAACGATCAAAGGAAGTTGGTTTGAAATAGTGTGTTTTTAAATTAGTAGATGCGCGTGTAAAATATGTTTGTTTTTTTATGTTTTTTGTTTTTGTTTAATCCTACATTTTGTGTTTTATTTGAAATGTTAGTTTAATTATTGATTTAAAAAAAATTATAAAATATTTCACTACATATAAATTAAATCTGAGCCATATATTACAAAATAATTATCAACGATCTTTTTATATATATAATATATATATATATATATATATATTTATATATATATATATATATATATATATATATATGGAAGTTGATCTTTGATAGCCTAGATTTAATACTGCTGGAACCGTTTGGGGAACCGTTTTGGAAAACAACCGTTTGGGGTATATCATTTCAATATTTTATAACCCTATGAGAAAATGAATGAAAAAAGGGTCTTTTAAGGCCCAAAGTTTGAAAAATTTTACATTATGATAATTGCGACTAAAAAAGTAGAAAAACAAAAACAGTTTTCAAAGTGAAGGTCACTTAAATTTTTATTAATAAAATTATATCTAATCTTATATGTTCTTTTTCCATTCTAGTTTAATCCTTTGGGATTTTTGGTCCAAAAATCGCCGCAAATCCGCAGAAGGTTTTCCGCGTCAATGCTACAGCGTGTTAAACTCCGCGTTGGGTTTGCCGTCGTCATCAAGTATAACACTGAGCAGCACTGGCGCGGAATACCTTCTGCAGATTTTCAGCGAAAAGAATCCCAAAGAGCTGCATGGTTAACCTTTGAAGATAGCTCTCGGCAAGGAGGTCATAACTTGTAAGAAATCTGCGAGTAAAAAAGTACCTTTGAAAGCGCTCTACTTCATCTACGTTTTTTCAAAAAATAAGGTGATCACACTGGAGTAAAGATTAATTCCATTAGGGTAAAAATAACAGGGTGTTCAGGTAACCACTCTTTTTTCGAGAAGATATCACATGCAGAGAAACATGTGCGCAACTAAATAATAGTTGGTTACATAGCCACTGGCAACTTTTTGGTACGGGGTCTTTAGAGCCGCAAGTAGGGAACTTGGAGCCATCGAAAAAAATTTTGACCTTTTTTAGGCTTCGCTTAGGCTTAGGTATAGGTTTTAGCGATTTTTATTTTTGGCTCCAAGTTCCCTCGGCTCCATCGACCCTAAACCAACTTTTTTCCCTCGCGCGTTTATTCTTTATTTCTTCGTAGCGGAGAGTGGTCACGCCCTTAATTTCAGCCTGGAAGGCTTTAGCTTTAGTGTTTGATTTGATTTGTAATCATTATTAGCAACATTTACCCTTGGTTTTTTTTAAAAGTCATTTTATTAAAGTCCCGTAAACTTTTAACTGTTTATTTTCTATTAAAGGATATAATGGGGTATTCTAATTTTTATGCGGTTGTTGTATAACCGCACTTAGTTTGGGTGGTTACTCGTCAACTCGGTTTAAGAATGTCGGTACATATAGGTTTTTATTCAAAATCAAAAAACTTTTCTTCCCCAAATTTTGGATGATATTTTGTAGTGTGACAAAATAATTGAGTTACACTAACCATCTAAATTTTGTTTCATTTTGGAATTTTAAAAAATTATCACTTATTTATTTTGTAGTTTGTCAACTTTATTCTCGTTTATCTCTTTTTTTGTTTCAGTTCATAGTAGAACTGTTTAACGAATTACATGCGTTTTTTTGTAAACACTTTTTTTAATTTTTTTTATAAATTATAAGAAATGTGTTCATCATTTTGAAAAAAATAGTTTCTGTGTAGTTTAATTTTATTTTCCAGTATGTATATTTTCTGTTATTTGTTTGAATGAACTATTTATGTCGACTGAAGGAATTTTACACAGTAACACTTGAATACGTATGAGGACCAAAGATTTAAATTCAATAGCTATCTTAAGATAATTCTTCAATTTTTAGAATAGTATATCATGTTGTGTAAAAATAAACGTAAAATAAAGGTTTGATTGGACTTGCATTAATGTCGTTATCAATGTTTGATTGCGTAAAAAATTAAACATAAATTGCATTTGTAATTTGGTGGTTGGTTTTTTCGCTTTGAAAAAATTTTATAAAATAAATGTAGCAAAAGGTGAAAAATATTTCTGCGTCTGCTTTTTTTAACAGATATAAAATTGATTAAAAAACACGTGACAAACGCTAAACATAAATATGAAGCGAGGAATAATTTAAAATTGTAAAATTTACACGTCGTTGGGTATCACATTTATTTTTTACTATACACTTATTTGGAAATAGTTTTGTTAAATAGAAATTAAATATAAATAAATTTGTTGTTCCTGTTTGAAAATTTTAAAAATTTTTTATCCTTTTACATGCAATGAAAGACTTTTCTGAGAAATGTTTTTTGACGAATTTGCTTATTTTTGGCATATTATATGTTTTTGTTTTATTGTCTGTGTTAAAATCGCTAAATCATAATATATTTAATTTATTTATATAAAATTATAAAGTTGACCATTTATTATAACTTGTCAAAACAAATGACCATTAATGGTTATTATTAACCATTTAGTCGCTTATTATATGGATATTTATACGTAGGTAAAATTGTGGTAGCTGGAAATCCCGCACATCTGTATTGACTGATAATAGCTCAGAATTGTTTTTCTTTCACAAAATCCACTAATCAACGCAATGGCAGCAAAACCTGTCTCGGCACTGTTTCAATGTTTCTTCGTGCGGTAAAATCGGAAATGCATTTACATTCTTAAATTATATCTCGCACGTGCACAAATTTTTCAGCAGGCGAGGACCAACGACCAGAAGAAAGTGAAATGGTTTACACGGGTAAACCGCTGGGTGAATTTTATATAGGCACCTTGCACTGGAACTCCGTTTATACATGAAATATGCAGTACACATAGCGAGTCACCATAATGGATAATTACCGTATCTCCTACTTATCTTTTGTAGTATGCAGATCAACCGATTGAAATTTCGCGCTTTCGAGGGTTAATCTGCATACTACAAAAGATAAGTAGGAGATACGGTAATTTCCATTATGGTGACTCCCTATGTTTATTGCATACTTCATGTATAAACCGAGTTCCAGTGCAAGGTGCCTATACGCTAGTAGGCAAAAAATTCACCACGCGTACGTTTGCAGCAAGGAGTATTTTACCTGTAGTCGGTTCTTACAAATCACAGTAAATGTTTTCATTTTTGTGCGGTTATTATTTTAGTAATCAAGGGTTTGATCTCCGCGTGGTTTTTCTCCAGACATAAAAAATCCAATAACTTTGTAGTTTAGGTAAAAACCAAAATGGCCACCACCGATACCTGCACGGTTAACAAAAAGTGGAAATTACTGAAGGGAGGTCAATTTAGATCAGTAAGGAAGTCAAGTAATATATAATATTACGCATTTTTATTGCCATCGCGCTGATATTAGGAACATTGTTAGCAACATTAGGAAATGTTATTAACATTTAATTCTCGGCAATGAATTTAAAAAGAAATAAAATCCTATGGTGAACCATAGACATTTATGTAGTAAAATTTATTCAAATTTTTATTTTCTCAAGAGTTTTTCCAAAAGACAGGGTGCGTTCATACTTATGACAAAACGTCCTTTGGACAAAGTCCAAAGGACATATACAGCGTATAAGGGCTGGTTCATATTTATGACAAAACGTCCTTTGGACAAAGTCCAAAGGACTTTTGTCCTTTGGACTTTGTCCAAAGGACAAAATCCAAAGGAAAAAGTCCAAAGGGAAACGTCCAAAGGACAAAATCCAAAGGACAATGTTTTCATACTTTTGTCCTTTGGACTTTTCCCTTTGGATTTTGTCTTTTGAACTTTGTCCAAAGGACAAACTCTAAGTAGCGTTCATACTTCGTCCAAAGGCAAAAGTCCAAAGGACGTTTTGGCTTGTCCAAAGGACGTTTTGGCTTTTATAAAATTGTCCTTTGGGCTTTGTCCAAAAAACGTTTTGTCATAAGTATGAACCAGCCCTAAACGTATGTAAAAACGTCCTTTGGACTTTGTCCAAAGGACGTTTTGTCATAAGTATGAACCAGCCCTAAACGTATGTAAAAACGTCCTTCGGACTTTGTCCAAAGGACGTTTTGTCATAAGTATGAACGCACCCTAACGCGTTGTGTCAGTTCCCAGTAAGATTTTACAAAGAAAGATTGACATTTTACAAAAAAAATGATTTTTTTGTAGCTTTTATGAAAGCACCCAGTAAACAAATTAAAACTAAGATACAGCTTAAACCGGTAAGCAAAATTATCAAAACTGTCTCCAGTAGGGAGGCAGATAAAAGGGAACGCTTTTTTCTGTGTTAAAATATACACATTTTAAGATTCAGCCATTAGTCTTGTGGTGTGCATATCCCACAGAAGCAGGTAAGACACACAAAATTTAGGCAGATAATTTTAGAATGCAGGCAGTTAGAAGGCAGCAAAATTTGAATAGAAGTAGGAAATTTTCTGCTTTTACAACTAAAGCACCTTGTTTTTACAGGTACTGCATTGTACGGAGTTCGTAAAATAGTTATTAGTGGACAAATTTCACGAAGATTACGAAAGACTTATTTTCTGATAAATCAGAAAAACTGAATTTTTCTTTCTGAAAATAGAGTTTTAAATAAATCAGAGAAACTCTATTTTTTCCTAAAAACTCTATTTATGACACATGATATATTATAAGCGATCATACCAATCCTATTTATAAAACTGGCTCAGTAAAGAAAAAATAATTTTTTCAACGTTTTAAGCAGCTACATCTAGTTCAGTTGCATTTAGTTTAGGTGTTTGTTATTAAATGTGCATTTAACTATGAAGTAATAAATAATTTTTTTTCAGAAGAACTTCCCAAGTTTATCACGGATCACAGAGAAGAGGAGGAAAAGAGGCGTAAGGTGCTGGAAATGGAGGAGTACTGGAAAAATGTGGAAAGAAATAAGCAACAAAAATACGAGGCTTTCATGCGGCCGGTGGACGAGTCCAGCGATGAGGAGTCCGTGAGTGCCAGATTTAATTTTTCTTCCGGTAAATAAAATTTAAATTACTACTACTACCAAAAATATATAATATACCGAAAAAATGTGCAACTCCTATAAAACAAGTAAGTAAAAGTAGGCCGTTATAATAAGCCTCTCCATTTATATGGCACCCTCCATAATAATGGCATAGTAGCCATTTTAATTTGAGCGAATTAAAATGAAATTGAATAGCATTTAGTTTTATTTCATATATAATCTTAAGGGTTATACTTTCCGACTTAATCTTAAAAGTGCGGTGCGGAGTCAAACTTTTTGTCATCGATTTTGATAATTTTTTTGTGAAAACCTTTTGTCTGTTCCAAATAATCCACAAAATTTTTTTGAACAAAATATCTGCAGTGGTTCAGGAGTTATGACCCTTCAAAAATGGAAATTGCTCAATGGGTATTACAATTTACGTTACAAATTATACACTCAAAAAAGCGGCTGCTTTCTACTCTAATTTGATACCTTGATCGTTAAGATTAGTGCAGAATTTGTGGAAATCTTTAGTTTCCGTTAAACAAAAAACCCGCGATTTTTTGTTAAAAACACCAAACGACGGCAGTGGTTTTGTGAAGTTTACCCAACCTTTTTTTCTTTCACTTCGTGTTTTCAGCGAAAAAATCGAGTGTTTTTTGTACAAGAAACGCAATATCTCGACAAATACTGTACCAATCTTAACGATCCAGGTATGAAATTAAAGTAAAAAGTAGCCGCTTTCTTTGAGTGCATAATTTGTAACAAAAATTTTTATACCTTTTGAGCAATCTTTCACGTACAGAATCGTTGAAAAACGCCATTTTTGGGATGTCATTACCCCTGAACCACTGGAGATATTTTGTTGAAAAAATTTTTGTGGGCTATTGGGGGCAGGGGTAAGTTTTTCACAAAAAATACCAAAATCGAAGGCAAAGGTTTGACTCCGCACTGCACCTTTAAAGAAAAACTCATGCGGACCGGACAGTATTACACTTGTAAGTATATACGAAATGAAATTATATGCTATTATAATGGCGTCTTCTCCATATTAATTTGAGCAAAATAAAATAATTACTATGCCATTATTATGGAGGGTGCCATTTAAATGAAGAGGCTCATTATATTGGCCTACTCTGACTTAATTTTTTGTATAGGAGTTGCACGTTTTTTGATATATTGTAAGGGCAGAAAGGGGTCTAGCCCGTATCGTATCGTATCTGTAATAGATTATCCTGGCCTGCACGTGGTGGAAATGTAAAACGAAGCGAAACAACATCTTTTAATGCTTCGTCTTCAAATCAGGACCATATCAAAACCAGGGGCCGGTTGCATAAAAATCCCTTAGTAAAGTGAAAAAAATCCCTTACGTTTTCCCTTAAATACAGTAATCTCCCTAGGTTAAGTTTTCCCTTAAGTCGGTTGCACGTAAGCGATTTCCCTTAACCTTAACTTAGGGCGTACGTACTACAACGCAAGGGAATTTTTGTTAACATTTAAAACTAAATGTTGCTGCAAAAATAAGTTTAAGCATATAAAAGTGCAAACATTTATATTAACACAGTATAAAAAAATGAATTCTATAATAAATTGCTTGAAAAATTACTTTATTTCATCAAATAATCTTAAATCGACAATTTATTTTCGTTTTTTATTCGGAATTAGGTGTTTTGTCGGGGTTTTTGGCTTGAGTTATTAGATTTTTTTTATAAAAAGACTTAAAAACCAAAAATAAATGTATTCTTTATTTAATTTTAAATTTATTGTGCTGAAAATTTTTAATTTTATTTAAATAAACAAACAAATTAAGGAGCCGAAACGAGGATAAGACTTTGGTCAATTAATGAAGATAATGTTTTGTGCAGAGTAATGCTGATTTATTTTTTAAAATATAACAACGATTTTCGTTTTATCCTAAAAATTAATTACTTACTACGTGTTTATGGGTCTTAAAATTATTATAAACTTTGTAATTTTTCTTAAAACGATTTAAAATCTTATTAATGACGCACCAGCTTTATTTGAACTATTCCCCTTAAAGACTAAGGGTCCTCTTGACCACCCTTGGGATTTAAGGGAAAACTTAAGGTAAACGTTTAAGTGAAACTGTTTATGCAACGCACTTGAGGTAAATTTGTTTTTTTGCCCTACTTAAGTGCAAATTTAAGGGAATAATTACCCTTAAACGTTTTATGCAACCGGCCCCAGACGCCATCTGGCACCTTTATGCCAAGCTCGAATTCAAAACCCACGCTTTGGCTGGTGCTTCAAATACTGCGCGCGGGGGAGGTCGAAACCAACCCTGGTCCCAGATTCACAGTAATATACGGCACACGTAACATATGCAACAAAAACATTACTAACAAACAAATATTAATACAATGCAAAAACAAACACACATCACTCTGGGTACATGCAAAATGCGGGCAAATCACACTCACACAATGCAAACAACAACCAACATGGTCTTGCCAATTACACACCCTGCACCAAACACAAAAAACAACAACTACAAAACAACAAACAAACACCAAAACACAACAACAAAAACACAGACAACAACCAACAAACACACACAACCAACACCATAGCACAACAAGCACAAAACAAAATTAACACTCAACACTCCAAATCAAAACTAAAAGTACTACAAATAAACATTAATGGCATAAACACAACCATCACAGAGCTACAAATGCTCGCCAACAAAACTCAAGTAGACATCATCACAGTGCAAAAAACAAAATTCAAAGCATCGCAAACAAATACACCAAAACTACAAAATTAAACCGTGTGCAGACAAGACAGACAAAGCAAAACTGAGGGAGGACTACTCACATACATACACAAAGATCACAACAATTTCAGCAAACATCAACAACACCCACTCATGGCAAACACTACATGCACTAAATTCAGACCACCTACCAATACTCACAACACTAAACATGCACACACACAAACAACACACCAAAACAACATTCACAAATTACAAAAAAGCAAACTGGCAAGCCTTCACCGCACATGTAGAAGGTAACATACAAACACTCCCACCCATCACAAACATACATCAAGCAAACAAAGCATTTACAAAACTTATTATTTAAGCAGACAAAGCACATATTCCCAAAGGTCACATTAAGCACACAAACAGGCCACTACCACAACATATCATACAACTCACACAACACCGCAACGCACTCTGACAACTGTACACTAACATAATAAACACAAACACAATACCACACAGTTGGAAACTCTCCAACTACATTCCAATTCCGAAACCAAACAAACACATCAACAACAGCCAATCATTCAGGCCCATCCCACTCATATCCGCACTCGCAAAAACTTGCGAAAAAAATAATACTCTTCTTACCAAACACAACATACCAACACGGTTTCAAAGAACAACACTCCACATACACAGAATTACAAACACTTTACACTCACATAGCAGCAGGTTTCAATAAACAAAAACCACCACACCGCACAGTTGTCGTAGCACTGGACATGTCCAAATTTTTTGACAATGCCAATCACCAAACACTCATACACAAACTCGCACAAACACAAGTACCAACAACAATCACAAAATTAATAAACAATTACATTAAAGCCCGCAAAGCATACAACACATACAACAATCACAAATCAAAACAAAAACTCATAAAAACAGGAGTTCCACAAGGCTCCTGTCTATCACCCACACTATTTAACATCTACACCGCAGACATTCCAGCACCACCACCAAACGTACACATCATAACATATGCAGACGACATCACAATATATGCATCACACCCAAACCACCACATAGCACAACAACAAATACAACAATACTTACACGCAAGCAAACATGGACAGACAACAATCAACTCACACTAAATGCAAGCAAAACATTATCCACACTATTCACACCAGACCCTGCAGAATACAACACACAACTATCACTACAAATAAACAACACAACACTCATCACAACTAAAAACCCAAAAATCTTGGGGCTCACTTTTGACCCATTCAACACACACATCGCAAATACCCACAGTAAAGCACGCAAAACACTCAAAATCATAAATGCACTCACAGCAACATCGTGGGGTATAGAATTCATTTCACAGTAATAAAATAAAATAAAAACACGTTATATAGTCGTTAAAGGAAAATAAAAGAAAATAATTGATTTGAGTCCTTTGAAAGCTAAAAAAAATATGTTTATAAAAAAGGGAAGGAAGGCACAGAGCCATAAGGCTTCTAAATACGCCTGTCAAACTTTGTAAAACGGTTAAAACTAATATGTTTCAATTTGTTTGAAAAATCTTTGAGCGTTTTAGCGCTAACTATTGATTGAGGAAGTGAATTCCAATACCTTGAAACTCTAAGAGGAAATGAATGATAATAGATATTGTTTTTAGCTATAAATACCAATAATTTTTTTGTTATGATCATTTTTGCCTACATAAGTTCCCCATTTAAAAAAGGTATCAAATGATAAATCGGTTAAATTGTTTAAAATGGAATAACATAGTTTTAAATCAAAGTAAATTCTTCTTTCTTCTAACGATTTAAGATTCAAAATTTCTAATCTTTTTGGATAATCACAAGAATGGTCAAAACCACATTTAAGAAATAAACGTCTTGTAAAATTTCTTTGTATATTTTTAATGATATCAATATCTTGTTGCAACTTGGATAACCATTTTTTTATGTGTCGTTTTTTTACATAGAGGCACAAACAAACGTATAGCTTCGACTATATGAGCCTTTACAATGCTCCAATGCATTTCAGCTGTTGAAGTAACTGAAAAGACCGACGAAATCTATTGAATCTAAATAGTTGTTCTTTTCTTGCCAGTTAGCATCTTTAAAGTCGCGATAGTAATTGACGCGCTTTAAGAATTTATCTTTGTTTCCATTTGCAAGTATCATAACATCAACGCTTTTATGATCACTATTGCAAACAGGTTCCGTCATCGACACATTAAAAACATGACAATCTTGGTTGCATAATACTATATCCAAAACATTTAATTCTCTCGTGGGTTCTTGCACTAATTACGTAAATCACTCCTGGATAAAAACGTTTGAATATAAATTTGCGAAAAATTTGTTTGCTGCGTAAGCCTCATGCCAAAAATTCTCACTAATATTAAAATCACCGCCTAAGATCACAGCCAGGTTTGTGTCGTTTAGTTTAGAAAGAGCTTCGCAAAACAATTCAGAGTACTCTTTTGAACTATTTATTGGGAGATCGGTAAAAATAAATAATTCTGCAAGGTTTTTCACTTAAAAAGTCAACGGAGACCAATTCTAATGACAAAAAACGATCAAATAATTATATTTTTTGAGTTTTAAATTCTTTTTTTACAAAAATTGCCACCCTCCCTCCTCTCCAGTTTTATGTAAGCGATCATGGCGGTAAACATTATAATGATCATTAAAAAATTTATCATGCTATTTGTAATTTCTTCAGTAAACAGTAAAAGTTAGTAAGTCATAGTTGCGTGCAGATAATAAATGATCTAAAAGATTTCGCAATTAAAATTACACAATTCAGACCAGATCGAGTATTCAAACGTTTTTACATGAAGAAAAGGAATTACTTCAAAAAATTACATTTGGTATTGGTAAAAGTTGAGAGACATACATAGTATTTAGAAATATGTTTTTGTGTTCACAAACGGGGAAACATGTTTGAAATTTTAAAAACACTTAAAAAGGAGCATTTTTAAGCTGCGTTATTTGGCAATTGCAAGATTTTTAAACTTTAAAAATATGTTTATATGACAAAATAACCTGGAAATTCGAAAAAAAATATTTTAAGATTAAATTTTGGGAAAAGTTTTTAATTTAAAGGTTTGCTGCTCTCAGCATATGGAATTGGAATGCTTTCAAATTTTAAATTCGTCATTTTTGACAGCTAATTGTAAGCTTAATATTAGGTTTTTTTATAAAAACAATATATCAAAATTCATCATATGTGATAAGTTTTACATTTTTGGTGGTTTTGAAAAAAAAAATTTTTAGAAAAATTTTCGGCGTTTGTGTTTGCCCCTAAGCCCTAGCCCGGGGGGGGGGGTTAGCCCCGAAAAAGTAAGGGATAAAAAACAGCGGACATTTAATATGTAACAATATGATCAAAATCGTACACACGTCGAAAGCTAAACAAAAAAGAAGCAAAAAAAAGCTAACATAGTAAATAACAGCTATTTTTTTGCAGTATATTAATTTGGCGAAAAATCGCAAAAACCGCCTGCATTAGTGCATAATAAAAAAATTTGAGCGAGCTGATTTCGCTAAAATTTTCAGAAAAAACTTGAAAAAGTATGTTCTAATATCATACCAAGCGGAATTTTTTATCTGGTACTAATAAAAAAGTTTTGTTTTTTCGGGATCAGGTTTTTTTCACTTCATCGGTTATAGTCATGACGCCATAGAAAAAGCTTTTTTTAACCTTTTCAAAAGATATCCATGTGTCTGAGCAACGCTCCGATATATTTTAGAAATGTTGTTAATATTCTGTAAGTAAAATAAAATATTCTACCCTCCGTTATGTAGATATAACCTTTAAAAGTTCGAGTTTTGTCGTCAGTCAGCATCATTTTTTTGTGTAAACTATAGGCTTAAAAGCATTAGATATACATTGAAAAAAACACAATTGTAAGAATAAAAATTGGATTGCATTAATCAACTCTGCAAACTTATCCTTCAAAAAAACGTGAAAAAAAATTTACAGAGTAAAAACAATCACTACTTGTTTGCAACAGTACGACCGCCTTGCACTGCTTTTTTTCATTGCAAATTTATGGGATAGAGCGGGTTGTTGCTTTAAAAACTATTTATTTGACTTTGTTTTACACAAGCTAACATATGCCTACATACAGTAGAATTTCAACTGTAATTTATTCAAAGAACTTTATTTTTTTCCGTAAGTCACATCTACAAAGCCTTTTGATTTAAAACGTTTAAAAAAATTTGTGATTTTAGGTATGTACAGTTCTTACAGTGATTCACGTTCTTCCTTGTATAAACAAAACGGAGTTCAAATATCTGAAAATCCCAGGAGAGTGGAAACTCCAAAAAAAGTTGTTAGTTTCAATGAAGGTAATACTACATTTCACTCCTATACAATGTGGCGCTGCTGAATCAAGAATGTTATGTATACACGCTTATACGATGTTCATGGAATATAGTGGCTTGTTGTTTTGAAATTTTTTTAGTTACATTGTTTTAAACAAGCTATTATTTGGCTAAATTAACACTGTTTTTATATACATAATAAAATGAATTTTTATGGCGTCTTTAAATGTGCGGTGCGGAGTCAAACTTTTTGTCTTCGATGTTGATGATTTTTTGATTTTTGATGAAACTTGTCCCTGCCCCTAATAACCTACAAACATTTTTTCCTCACAAATTATGCAATAGAACAAGGCGGCTTTTTTCTACTTTAATTTGGTACATTGACTGTTAAAATTGGCGCAGTAATTGTTGAGATATTGCGTTTCTGGTACAAAAAATCTTCGATTTTTTCGTTAAAAACACGAAACGACGGCAAAGAATTGATTAAATTAGCCCAACCTTTTTGCCTACACTTAGTATTTTTAGCAAAAAAATCACGGTTTTTTTGTACGGGAAACGCAAAATCACAAGAAATACTGATCTAATCTTAACAATCAAGATATCAAACTAAAGTAGAAAATGGCCGCTTTCTTTGAGTGCATATTTTGTAACTTTAATTTATATACCCATTGAGCAATCTTTCAAGTACATAATTGTCGAAAAAACGAAATTTTGGGTGGTCATATCTCCTGAACCACTGGAGATATTTTAATAAAAAAACTTTTGTGGCTATTGGGGGCAGGGGTAAGGTTTTTACAAAAAATTGTAAAAATCGAAGACAAAAAGTTTGACTCCGCACCAGACCTTTAATGCAGATGAAATGCACCAATCGCATCATAGTTTTGGGCCGGAATTCACAAAGCGGGGTATATCCGGGGTATACTCCGGTTATATGTCTCCGGGGATTATCCCCGTATAAACTACGGTATATTCTGGGATATACTGTAGTTTATCCGGAGATAATCTTCGTATACCGCAGTTTATCCGGGGATAATCCTCGGAAACACATACCCGGACTATACCCCGGGTATACCCCGCTTTGTGATTTCCGACCTTGATGACAGATGTAAACGACGTAATTTTTAGTAAATTAAGTAATAATTAAATTAAACTAATACTTTAGCTATTTTTTTAGTAAATTAATGTACAAAAATTGTTTCTAGGGCCTATTTTGTAAAAATCTTTGTAATTGAAAATTAATAAACGCGTTCAAATTGTTTTTATTTTGCTATAGGCAATTAAAATCTAGCTGATCTTAATAATTGCAATATTGACTCGACTATTTAAGAACAAAACTATTCAAAATTTTTAACAAAAGAAATTCAATAATTAAGATCAAAACCCGTGTTTTAATAATAGTTTATCAAATTATTCAATTTAAAACCCAACTGCAATTTTTTAAGGGCTAAAATTAGTTACTTTTTGTATATTTTATAAAAAGGTGGAATTAAAAAAATTCTGCGTTCTTATTTGTTTCTTAAAAAACGAACGTCATAACCACAAAATTTTAATTGGTCCGCTCATGTCTACATAGTAATTTAAGAGGTCAGTCAAATATAATTTAACTATAAATAAAAAATACTTACGTAACAGTAGAATTTACGGAATTTATAAATTTGTAATTTTTTA
>JASAMX010034752.1:0-36996 GCA_030248175.1 Microlaimidae sp. YZB2_3 | reverse complement strand
CACTATGCATTGTTTTTTGCAGTAATTTTTAAACTAAATGACGTTCAGTTTTACTATTTTTAACTTTTTGAAGAAAAAAATTAATAAATATATAGCATAATGACAACGATTATAAATTATAATTATAAAGCATGATTAAAACGTTAGAAAGAAAACCGTTTTTGGAATCAAAATCAATCAAAATAACATCACATAAGAATAAAAAAGCACAATTGATTTATATAGTTTGTATTATATCTGGCTGACCTCGTAAATTAGTATTGGTACATTTGAGAACCAATTAAATTTATACGGTTATGTCGTTGTCGTTGTTTAAAGCTTCGCATAAAATTTTGCTTTGTTTAAAATTGTGGTACAAAAGGAAAAGCTTTTTGCTTTCAATTTCTTGGAAAAACTTTTTTTTGGTGATTCTATACTCAAAACCTTGCTTGATGGGTGTAAAATTTTAAGTTACAAAAGATTCACTCAAAGAAATCCACAATTTTCTGTTTTTTTTTATGCACTGATAGTTAAAATTGATGCAAGGTTTGTTAAGATATTGCATTTGCCGTACAAAAAAAACTACAATTGACATTATAATTTCAAAAGCCGTCAACTACATTTTATATATAAAACTAAAAAACTTCTGGAAATCTTTGACTTTAATAATGAAGCATGAAATGTTTTTCCGCAATACTTAACTTTACAGGGAAAAAATCTTGTCAGCCCAATATTGTTCATTAAATCACAGGGTATCAATACCTGTTTTGGGTCATGTCTAACAAAGTTTAATAGTAATAAAATGTAAACAGCAGAAATAACAATAATGTATAAACTGTGTAGATCGATACTTTTTTATTGAAATAACGTTGGTTTTAAATTGAAACGTCAATTCTTAGCTAACGTTATTTTAAACGTCGCTATTTCTATACTTCGTGAGTGAGTAGACGGGTTTTTCCCGTCGCAAAAAATCATCTCAAAAATTACTCCCCCAGTCTTAACAATCAGGGTACTAAAAGAAACTAGAAAATCACTGCTTTTTTCAATATATCATTTGTAAAGACCTCGATGATTTGCAGTACTAACTAAATCGATTATGTAACAATAAAAACTTAGAAGAGTCAGCAAAAACAGTTTAATACTAAAGATTAATATCTATTTCTCAATTACTCAATTTAGAATAAAAATGCTTTTTTTAAGTATAAAGTTGACTAATTTTTGTATATTTTGTCAAAATTCAGGAATTAAAAAATATACGTTCTTACTCTTTAAAAAAAACTTCATAATCGCAAAATCGTAATTGATCCACTCATGTCTTTCAACTTACAGGGTCAGTCAGATATAATTTAACAATAGTAGAACTGCACTATTCCAGGCAGCTTTTTTCAGACAATAATTTGTGTAAACTCTTTACTGAAATGACAATTGTGTGCAGTGCATAATGATGTGCACTGAAACAGACTACATTTCCTTAAAAAACTGTAATATTTGACCGATTGGTCTGAAATTAGGAATAATGTTTCGTTGGTGCCAAAAAACTTAGAATCGATTTTTTACTTAGATATGTTTTGTATTAATAAAGCAGTCCGCTCCGAGCGCCAGAGGCGACCTATGGCGCCCGGAACGGACTGCTCCTTTAATACAAACCACATCTAACTCAAAATTGGTAGGTAAATTTAATGACAAATGACATTAACTCTACATCGTTTTCAAATACCAGCCTGATTGGTCAAGGATTAAAGGAGTAGTTCATTCCAGGCGCCATAGGAGTTTTATTCGTTAAGTGCCCCTTCAGGTTTTATAATATTGCATTAAAATACATAAACCTTTCCTTCTCTCTTATTATAAATGTAAAACATGTGAAAAAAATTCTATTAGTATGTGTTTTTTTTTAATTTTTAGCTGTAAGAGAAAAAGGAAGACGGCGATCGAAATTTTCCAGAGATGATTGGGTAAAACTTCCCGGTGGCTGGTACTTCGCTGATAGTAAAACAATTTTAATATTTATCTTAATTAATTTATATTTAAAATATATATCTAAAAGAAAATATTGTATTCAAATGTACGACGCCGAATATAGCCATTTTTAATTTGGAATTTAAATCGCGTTTGCTTGGCTTAGTGGCTTTAATGATGTTTCCTCCAAATCCGGAGTAAAGTTAGTTTTCAGAGCTACTGAGAAACCCTCGAGCTCCGGAGTTTCCGGAGCTGCTAAGTAATCCTGGTTCTCCGGACACTACTTTATGATATTCTATATCAAAAGATTAAAAAAAACTGGCTTTTTTATGTCATTAATATTTTAGTGTTGCGCTCTAATCACTGAGTATAACTCCCTTTCGTATCCTGTTTCAACCAATATTACAATGGAGTATAATAATATTTAAAAAATTTTGTGAACTAAATTTTTTGGAAATCTTATTAATAACTTTTTGGTTATTTGTTTAATTCTATAATGACTGAATTTTGTCATTACTCCTTTAAAACAGCATCAATGGTGGCTAAATTGTTCATGTCAGACTGTACTTTCTAAACACCCGTTGCGTTAATGTTTCACTAAATTGTTAGGTCTCGTTTACTTATCGTGTGAAGCGTATTTTTATTTATACGAGGGTCTTCAATATAAGACCCCTGAAGTGGGTTTTTGCTGGAACACTTTGTGTTCTGTTTATCAATTCAGCAAACTAATCCCAGAGCTCCGCATTATTACAAGGCCAATTTGCTGAATAATTAAAGAATAATTAATACATTGTATTCCGAAAATTTTTTCAAATTCAATTTTTTAAAACTTAGAGAAAAGTTTAAAACAGTTAAACATACCATAGCACATCCGAAAATTTATCAAAACATATCTTAGTTTATTACGGTACTCACTTTCAGAATACAGGACCGATCGCGGCTCTTTGTTCTACCATAATTTTGAAGGGGAAATTTATCACAATAGCAATTTCGCCCCGATTAAAGGGGACACACCCAGCGATCAAGTCTTCTACGAAACCGCCTATCAACGCTCCTACCCGGGTGTAAGTGCGAAAATTTTACCCGAGGTTAATTATTAAAATTTTACATGGGGTAAGTTTGAAAAATTTAACACGTAAGTATGAAAATTTTACTCGGAGGTAAGTGTGAAAATTATACCCGGGGTACGTATGGAAATTTTTTAATCTGCAGTTTATACGGATGAACACCAAAACGAAAATACTTTGCGGTTACGTTTAAAAACAGTGACTGATTTTTGTTTGAAGTGACGTATTACACACATATGATAGGAAGCGAAAGCGATCGCTGGAAGGTAATAGTTTGCTAGTTAATCGAGAAATATTTTCGTTACGAGAATCTGTTAGGACGAACCGCTGGCCAAAACTCCTCCATGGAGATAAATAATGTTTCTTGGGAGTTTCTATAACCCAGTAGCACCACCTTGTTCTTATGCTTTTTTCTGATTAATTAACGATTCTATATATTATTTTCTGGTTTTTTCTTAAACTTAAACTGTTTTCAAAACCTCTAATGACCCCCAAAAATGGCTTTTTTGACAATTCTGTACTTGAAAGATTGCTCAATCGGTAAAAATTTAAGTTACAAAATATACATTCAAATAAAGTGGATACCTTCTATTTTAGTTTGATACCTGAATTGTTAAGTTTGGTGCAGTATTTGTCGAGATATTGCGTTTCCCGTACAAAAAACCCGCGTTTTTTTGTTAAAAACACCAACCGAAAGTAGTTATTTGATTAAGTTTGCCCAACATTTTTGTTTACGCTTTGTATTTTTAGCGAAGAAATCACGGGTTTTTTGTACAAGAAACACAATATCTCAACAAATACTGCACCAATCTTAACAATCAAGGTATCAAATTAAAGCAGAAAGTAGCCGCTTTCTGTGATTGCATAATGAGCAATTCTGCAAGCACAATATTATCATAAAAAAGTCATTTTCGGGGGTCATATCTCCTGAACCATTGGAGATATTTTGATAAAAAACTTTTCGTTGGCTATTGAAGCAGGGGTAAGGTTTTTAGAAAAAATCATTAAAATTGAGGACAAAAAGTGAGTTTCGCACGGCACCTTTAATGGAAATTCACTTTAAAAAAATCCCAAAACTCACCCCTTTTCTTTCAGAATATATATCTCACTTAAAAAAATTCCTAGTCCAAATGTTTTTTTAAAAAAATTAAAATTTTTATTGTGGTAATTTTAGTGGCACAAATGGCACAGCGGTCCGTTGCCCCCACGTGAAAGACTGTAGAATCATCCTGAAGACTGGAACAATCGGTAAACTTCTTAAATTCGCTTTAATTTAATTAACTTTACCTCACTCAATTTTGGGTTTAACTTATCTTGATGGTCGAAAGCCCATTTGAAGAGAACTTTTTAGTGTTAAAATTTCCAAACCATTATGACGCTATAAAAAAACTGATCTCCAATGAAAACCAAGATCTCAAATTTTTAGCTCCTCCAACTTTTATTCCCACAACGCAAAACATATAGCCGCAAATCACGAATACTACCCACCATTTGAGATTCTTAAAATTTTAAGGCGCTGTTTCAGTTTCAACAGATATCTTTAATTAAAAATAATTAAACGGTGGTTTTATGTACTTGTAGATAAGTGCTTTTTATAACAGTTATTTTTATTTTAAATTTTTATTTTAAATATATTAAATAAAAATCAATAATAGTATTTTATATTAATATACCCACAGCTCAAAACTTAAACCCGCGAGAAAAGTCGCACACGGATTTGAAAGTGCGGTTTTCTTGCAAAATATTGCTCAAAAATTTTGTGTACATTGAGACATTCTCTTCGGTTATATATTCTTGTTAATAATAAGTTAGCAATTTTATTGAGGTTAAAATCCAAATTTTATGATCCAATTTTTGTAACCATGGCTCATAATAAATGCTATGTTTTAAACTTGACGGTGTGTTCGATCAGGAAAGTGCAGGGTTTTGATTAAATACAGAAGTAGTTTTTTTACTTGTTCAGCCCTGTGTAATGGTAATGTTCCAATGTACGGTGTACCTGTACTCTTAAAATCTTATTTAAATAAGATTATAACCTCTAAAGCAAAACTTTATTGTTTTAAAGCAAAATAAAATTTAGATTTTATTGTTAGATTTAATCAAAGCTTAATACACTTTTTTTTAATTATGTAGTTTTGTACAGTAGCTTTTCTGCTTTGTTCTTTTACTTTTGTTATATTTCAATAGCAAAATTGTATTGTGTTAGCAAATTTTATAACTAAAATAATTTATTATACTACCCGTAAGCACAATAAATAGTTGTTACAAACAAAATTTATAAGCACAAAACACATATGAGAAAACAAAACATAAATTAAACACACAATTAAACAAAGCAAAAATCATAAAATTTAATCAACTTCTTCTACAGTGGGACCAGAGCCATTCTGTTGTTGGTTACCGGTTGGTGTATTTTGGCCTTGTCCTTGCTGATGAAGCTTGGCCATGATTCTGGAACAAGTGTTTTGAAGCTCCTGGAGTTTATGGTCAATTTCTTCCTTTTCAGCTAGCTGATTAGAATCCAACCAGTCTAGTGTTTCTTTAATAATTGACTCAACTGTGGATTTATCATCTGCAGAGAGTTTATCACCATGTTCTTGAAGTGCTTGCTTAACAGTAAATGCATACCCTTCAAGCTGGTTTCTGGCCTGGATTCTTTCTCTTTGCTTCTCATCTTCTTCTTTGAATTTTTCAGCTTCATTTACCATTTTTTGGATTTCTTCCTGACTTAGCCTTCCTTTGTCATTACGAATAGTTATTTTCTCTGACTTTCCTGTGGATTTATCCTGTGCTGAAACGTTTAGAATGCCATTAGCGTCCACATCGAAAGTAACTTCAATTTGTGGCACTCCTCTTGGGGCAGGAGGAATTCCTGTAAGCGTAAAGCTTCCGAGTTGATGATTGTCTTTGGTCATGGCTCGTTCTCCTTCAAAAACCTGGATGGTAACAGCTGGCTGGTTGTCGGCATAAGTGGTGAAAGTTTTGGGCACCTTGGTGGGTATGGTGGTGTTGCGTTCAATCATCTTGGTCATAACTCCACCTGCTGTTTCAATTCCTAAGGAAAGGGGTGCCACGTCGACTAGAAGTACATCTTGAATGGATTCATCTTTCACTCCAGTGAGGATGGCAGCTTGTACTGCGGCTCCATAAGCTACAGCTTCGTCTGGGTTGATTGAGTTGTTAAGCTGCTTTCCATTAAAGAATTCTTGGAGCAGCTTCTGGATTTTAGGTATTCTGGTTGAGCCTCCCACCAGTACAACATCATGTATACGCGATTTGTCCATTTTTGCATCAACAAGCGCTTTTTCAACTGGTTCAAGAGTTTTTCTGAAGAGATCAGAACAAAGTTCTTCAAATCTTGCTCTGGTAAGTTTGGCATAAAAATCGATTCCTTCAAAAAGACTGTCAATTTCCACTGCAGCTTCAGTAGAACTGCTTAAGGTTCTTTTAGCTCTTTCACAGGCAGTTCTGAGGCGTCTTAGTGACCGTGGATTGGACCTCAAGTCTTTTTTGTTTTTTCTTTTAAATTCCTGAATGAAGTGTTCAAGGATTCGGTTATCAAAGTCTTCTCCGCCTAAGTGAGTGTCCCCAGCTGTTGATTTGACTTCAAACATGGAACCTTCGCTGACGGTTAGGATAGAAACGTCGAAAGTGCCACCACCCAAGTCAAAAATAAGGACATTCTTTTCTCCACTGAGATTTTTATCAAGTCCGTACGCCAAAGCTGCTGCTGTTGGTTCGTTTATGACGCGCAGGACGTTCAAACCGGCAATAACTCCAGCGTCTTTGGTGGCTTGGCGCTGTCCATCGTTAAAATAAGCTGGGACAGTAATGACTGCGTCTTTGACTTTCTGTCCCAAGTAGCTCTCGGCGGTTTCCTTCATCTTGGTCAGGACCATGCTGCTGATTTCTTCAGGTGAGAATTTCTTCTGCTCTCCTTGAAACTCCACTTGCAGCTTGGGCTTTCCTCCGTCATTGATCACTTTAAAAGGCCAGTGCTTCAAATCTGACTGGACCGTAGGGTCGTTGTACTTCCTGCCAATTAGTCTTTTGGCGTCAAAGATGGAATTGGCGGGGTTCCTGGCAACCTGGTCTTTGGCTGCATCCCCAATCAAGCGTTCAGTGTCCGTGAAAGCCACATAGGATGGGGTGGTCTTATTTCCCTGGTCGTTGGCAATAATTTCCACTTTCCCATGTTGAAAAACTCCAACACAAGAGTAGGTGGTTCCCAAATCGATTCCAATAGCTGGTACTTTAACCATTTTCTAGTTTTTTAAAACACAGGTTAGATTTAAGTTTCGTAAATTTAGCAAAGATTTAGCGTTTTATAACTTTAGATTAGTTACTAAATTTCTCGCAAAAACGGCTTCTTTTATAGAACGATAGAACATTCGAGAACAAAATTCCTTCCAGACTCTTCTTTCTGGCGTTGTTTCGACGCGCGCTGATTGGCTGTCGGCAATGACGACGACCCGATCAGCAAATAGAAATTTCGCGAAGGTTCTCGATGTAAACAATTACAATTTTCGCTCTCTGACGTCACCCATAGCAACCTATGTCTGATTCAGTAAACACTTGAACCAGCGAAGATTTTGCAAAATTAGGATATTTTTTCAAATTATGTTTTTTTTAAATAAATAACATTTTTTTCACAAAAAGTAAGCAAAAAAGCATAAAATGCTATTAATTAGATGCTAATAAATTACAGAAAAAACATCAAACAAGTCACCTGAGCACTATGCATTGTTTTTTGCAGTAATTTTTAAAATAAATGACGTTCAGTTTTACTATTTTTAACTTTTTGAAAAAAAAATTAATAAATATATAGCATAATGAAAACGATTATAAATTATAATTATATAGCATGATTAAAACGTTAGAGAGAAAACCGTTTTTGGAATCAAAATCAATCAAAATAACATCACATAAGAATAAAAAAGCACAATTATTTTATATAGTTTGTATTATATCTGGCTGACCTTGTAAATTAGTATTGGTACATTTGAGAACCAATTAAATTTATACGGTTATGTCGTTGTTTAAAGCTTCGCATAAAATTTTGCTTTGTTTAAAATTGTGGTACAAAAGGAAAAACTTTTTGCTTTCGATTTCTTGGAAAAACTTTTTTTTGGTGATTCTATACTCAAAACCTTGCTCGATGGGTGTAAAATTTTAAGTTACAAAAGATTCACTCAAAGAAATCCACAATTTTCTGTTTTTTTTATGCACTGATAGTTAAAATTGATGAAAGGTTTGTTAAGATATTGCATTTGCCGTACAAAAAAAAACTACAATTGACATTATAATTTCAAAAGCCGTCTACTACATTTTATATATAAAACTAAAAAACTTCTGGAAATCTTTGACTTTAATAATGAAGCATGGAATGTTTTTCCGCAATACTTAATTTTATAGGGAAAAAATCTTGTTAGCCCAATATTGTTTATTAAGTCACAAGGTATTATCAATTCCTGTTTTGTGTCATGTCTAACAAAGTTTAATAGTAATAAAATGTAAACAGCAGAAATAACAATAATGTATAAACTGTGTAGATCGATACTTTTTTATTGATATAACGTTGGTTTTAAATTGAAACGTCAATTCTTAGCTAACGTTATTTTAAACGTGGCTATTTCTATACTTCGTGAGTGAGTAGACGGGTTTTTCCCGTCGCAAAAAATCATCTCAAAAATTACTCCCCCAGTCTTAACAATCAGGGTATTAAAAGAAACTAGAAAATCACTGCTTTTTTCGATATATCATTTGTAAAGACCTCGATGATTTGCAGTACTAAATCGGTTATTCGTTAAGTGCCCTTTCAGATTTTATAATATTGCATTAAAATACATTAACCTTTCCTTCTCTCTTATTATAAATGTAAAACATGTGAAAAAATCTATTAATATGTTGTTTTTTTTTTAATTTTTAGCTGCAAGAGGAAAAGGAAGACGGCGATCCAAATTTTCCAGAGATGATTGGGTAAAACTTCCCAGTGGCTGGTACTTCGCTGATAGTAAAACAATTTTAATATTTATTTTGATTTATTTATATTTAAAACATATATCTAAAAGAAAATATTGTATTTAAATGTACGACGCCGAATATAGCAATTTTCAATTTGGAATTTAAAATGCGTTTGCTTGGCTTAGTGGCTTTAATTTTAATAGTGTTTCCTCCAAATCCGGAGTAAAGTTTAGTTTTCAGAGCTACTGAGCACCCCCGAAGCTCCGGAGTTTTCGGAGCTGCTAAGTACTCCTGGTTTTCCGGACACTATATTGTGATATTCTACCAAAATATTAAAGAAAACTGGCTTTTTCATGTCATTAATATTTTAGTGTTGCGCTGTAATCACTAAGTATAACTCCCTTTCGTATCCTGTTTCAACCAATATTACAATGGAATTGGAATAAAATAATATTTGAAAAATTTTGTGAACTAAATTTTTTGGAAATCTTATTAATAACTTTTTGGTTATTTGTTTAATTCTATAATAACTGAATTTTGTCATTACTCCTTTAAAACAGCATCAATGGTGGCTAAATTATTCATGTCAGACTGTAATTTCTAAACACCCGTTGCGTTAATGTTTCACTAAATCGTTAGGTCTCGTTTACTTATCCTGTGAAGCGTATTTTTATTTATACGAGGGTCTTCAATATAAGACCCCTGAAGTGGGTTTTTGCTGGAACACTTTGTGTTCTGTTTATCAATTCAGCAAACTAATCCCAGAGCTCCGCATTATTACAAGGCCAATTTGCTGAATAATTAAAGAATAATTAATACATTGTATTTCCAAAATTTTTTCAAATGCAATTGTTTTAAAACTTAGAGAAAAGTTTAAAACAGTTAAACATACCATAGCACATCCGAAAATTTATTAACATATATCTTAGTTTATTACGGTACTTACTTTCAGAATACAGGACCGATCGCGGCTCTTTGTTCTACCAGAATTTTGAAGGGGAAATTTATCACAATAGCAATTTCGCCCCGATTAAAGGAGACACACCCAGCGATCAAGTGTCCTACGAAACCGCCTATCAACGCTCCTACCCAGGGGTAAGTTTTAAAATTTTACCCGATGTTAATTATTAAAATTTTACATGGGGTTAAGTTAGAAAAATTTAACACGTGAGTAAGTATGAAAATTTTACTCGGAGGTAAGTGTGAAAATTATACCCGGGGTAGGTATGGAAATTTTTCGATCTGCAGTTTATACGGATGAACACCAAAACGAAAATACTTTGCGGTTACGTTTAAAAACAGTGACTGATTTTTGTTTGAAGTGACGTATTACACACAAATGGTAAGAAGCGAAAGCGATCGCTGGAAGGTAATAGTTTGCTAGTTAATCGAGAAAAATTTTCGTTACGAGAATCTGTTAGGACGAACCACTGGCCAAAAATCATCCGTGGAAATAAATAATGTTTCTTGGGAGTTTCTATAACCCAGTAGCTCCGCCTTGTTTTTATGCTTTTTTCTGATTAATCAACGATTCTACATAATATTATTTTTTAATTTTTTCTTATCATTAACTAAAACTGTTTTCAAACCTTTAATGACTCCCAAAAATGGCTGTTTTTGAAAATTCTGTACTTGAAAGATTGCTCAATGGGTATAAAAATTTAAGTTACAAAATATATATGCTCACTTGAAAAATTTCCTAGTCCAAATGTTTTTTTTAAATAATTAAAATTTTTATTGTGGTATTTTTAGTGGCGCAAATGGCACAGCGGTCCGTTGCCCCCACGTGAAAGACTGGAGAACCATCCTGAAGACTGGTACAATCGGTAAACTTATTAAATTTGCATTAATTTTTTTAACTTTACCTCACTCTATTGTGGGTTTAACTTACCTTGATGGTCGAAAGCCCATTTGAAGAGAAAGTTTTTAGTGTTAAAATTTCCAAAGCATTTTGACGCTATAAAAAAGTGATCTCCAATGAAAACTAAGATCTCAATTTTTTAGCTCCTCCAACTTTTATTCCCACAACGCAAAACATATAGCCGCAAATCACGAATACCACCCACATTTGAGGATTCTTAAATTTTTAAGGCGCTGTTTCAGTTTCAACAGATATCTTTAAATTCAAAATAATTAAACGGTGGCTTTATGTACTTGTAGATAAGTGGTTTTTATAACAGTTATTTTTATTTCAAATGTATTAAATAAAAATCAATTATAATATTTTATATTAATATACCCACAGCTCAAAACTGTTTCTAAAAATTTAACATAAATTTTTAAAAAATTGAAATTCATTCACAATTTTTTAGATTTTTTTTACATTCAAAAATATTCAATCCATTCCAAATAAGTGAAAATAGAGTCCAAAGCGATTATTTGAAATAAAAAATCATTAATTATACGCCAAATAAATTAAAATTTGTGGTTTCAAAGAAAAACTTAGCATTCTTTGGAACATGACAAATTGTTTCTCAAACAAAAATTTTTAACGGTAGAAAATGTTCGCTTTTAAATTGCAGCTTGCTTGTGGAATTTGAGTTTAGTACAATAAATTTTACAAATATCAAACATAAAAAAGTGAATTTATTTGTATCAAAATATTTTTTATTATTTGTATTAAAAATATATTTTAGCGCTCTTTATCCTCTTGGTGGAAGAATACCCAGAACTGGATAAATCGTCTCACGTGAAAATAATGCTTTTCTAAGTCTTGTATAACTTGTGGTCCACTCTGGTCGTGTATATTCTAATAACTCTAATATGTTTAGTCTAATATGTTTATACTCATATTACATAAGTATTTTGTTATGCGCCTAAAAACATTTGTTAATTGTATAGTTCTGGGGAAAACTGTTAGTTGAATACCATTGTACCCACATTTTTACATTTTTAGCTGATTTATTGTATCTAAAAAATATAATTCATAAAATTTCGAAAGAATTTATGTGATTCTTTCCGGTTACCAAATCAATCCACAACCCGTATGTAAAAATATCACGTTTTGATGTTGTTTTTTTAAACCTTTATTACAAAAACGTTGCTTTGATTGGTTGTAAGATGGTTCCCTTAATTAATGAACAATTGCACAAGCCACACGTCAACTATCATGCTGCCAAACATTTTCGTGCAAAGTTGATTCCGTCTTTCATTATTTAAATACAGAATCTATTGATTCTAATAATAATAATAGATTTTACACTTAAGTTTTATAGTTGTATAAAGTATTAAAATAGATTATAAAATCTATGTTTGTTTTACTTGATTGTAAATTAAATGTAATTTGATTTTAGTAGTATCAGTGATGCATACTTTTAAAATAAAAAGTTAGAAATTTAATTCTTTGAAAAATGCAACTGTATTATGATCAAATTTTAAATACGCAGGCGTTTAAAAAATGTCCTTAGCATCAAATTATATATTTTCACATATTTTTTTGACTACGCTTTTTTTCCCAGTATATAATTTCACTCCAACAGTAGATGTGACTCTAGCAATGCCCTTAAAACGTGTAGCGACATTAATTTGAACACAAAAGATGGATAGGTAATGCATATACCGTAAACAATGAATTTTTATTATCCATTAGTTAAATAATCGGCATTCTTTAAGAACACACCAAAACAGTTAAATTTTATGGTTATAAATTGTCTGAATTTGACAAGAATATTTTTAAAATAGTATGCACATAGAGTTCACATGAAAAATATATAAAAATATTATATTTACCGAAATCGACAACCATGGTTTTATCGTCGAAGCTTATCTTTATTAAAAATTTCACACTGCGTCTTAAAAAAATGTAATAAGTTTTTGTTCTTTTGCTGCTTCGTCAAAAACGGTTTTGCCACGGTTAAAAATTGCATTTACTGAGGAAAAAAATTAATATGCAAATTATTAGTAAGAGGAACAGCTTTTCCAAAGCCGCTTAAAATGCTTCACATGCCCTTTAACAATCAGTAAAGTAACTTTGCTTTTGTTCGAGCTTTTAACGCAAAATCTTTTTCGTAATTAAAAAAAATATTATCAAACGTCAAAAAAATATTAAAAAATCTACTAAGAAATTGGCAAAATATGGTGCATTATAGGTAAATTCGTCGTAGCTGCGACTCTCGCCTTTTTGTATACTCTAATAATCGCACAGAATTGTTTTCGTCTTCTAAATCGACTAATCAGCGTAATGGTAGCATAAATCCTGTAGAGGTACGCTTCCAACTTTACTTGAAATTGTAAAATCCAAAATGAGTTCACGATTTGGCGAGTACGTATGCAATTTTACAGTACGCATGCTTTTGCGCGTAGGGACCACTGGCTGGAAACAAGTTGAAATGATTCATTTCACACTGCGCCGTTAAAATAGACGGCAGCAAGTATTTCACGGCAAGGTTAAATGTCAACTTGCCACTAAATAATCTTAATCAAAATCGATTTTAAACGTATAACATAACAAAATTTAAACAAAAATACAAGCAATGATTACAAAATGCATATATATATAAAGGACTTCTGTACACTAACACCTATTAATTTAAAATAATCTTATATTAACAATGATTTTTTTTAAATTTTCATTAAAAACAAGTAAAATGATGTTCTTTTTTCATAAAAAAATAAACCACGCCTGCGTTTTCAGCTACTAGTATTTTACCTATAGCTGTAGCTTTTTTATTCTTAATACAAGAATATATAACCCAAGGGACACTAAATTTTTGACCAAAATTTTGATAAAAAACTCGCACTTGCGCGACTTTTCCTACAAAAATCCGCCATTTTCTGCTAGTTTTTTAGCGCTGCGATCTTTAACACAGTGTTAGTTTTCTTGCAATGCGGACTGCGATTTTTTAGCACTCAATACTGCTTTATTCGCACTGCGATTATTTTAGCACTGCAAGTCTGGCTGCACAACAAAAAATACAGACGCTGGTAGAGATTTTGAATAGAGTAAAACGCTTCAAAATTCGGTTTAATTAATTTTAAAACGTTGGAAAGTTATTTTAATTCGTTAAAACAAAAAAATTTTGACATCTTAACGTTAAAAAAAAACGACTTTTACTCATTTAAACACAAAATTTTCGCCTCTTTCGTTTTTTTGTGCAGCTAGACTCGCAGTGCTAAAACAATAGCAGTGCGAATAAAGCAGTATTGAGTGCAAAAAAAGACGCAGTCCGCACCGCAAGAAAACTAACACTGGGTTAAAAATCGGAGCGCGAAAAAACTAGCAGAAAATGACAGATTTTTGCGAGAAAAGTCGCACACGGATTTAAAAGTGCGACTTTTCTTGCAAAATTTTTCCCAAAAATTTAGTGTACATTTGGACATTCTCTTGGGTTATATATTCTTATTAATAATAAGTTAGCAATTTTATTGAGATCAAAATCTACAATTAAAGCTCAATATAAGTGCACACTTTTTTCTAATTATGTAGTTTTGTACGGTAGTTTTTCTGCTTTGTTCTTTTACTTTTGTTATATTTTAATAGCAAAATTGTATTGTGTTAGCAAATTTTATAACTAAAATAATTTATTATACTACCCGTAAGCACAATATATAGTTGTTACAAACAAAATTTATAAGCACAAAACACATATGAGAAAACAAAATATAAATTAAACACACAATTAAACAAAGCAAAAATCACAAAATTTAATCAACTTCTTCTACAGTAGGACCAGAGCCATTCTGTTGTTGGTTACCGGTTGGTGTATTTTGGCCTTGTCCTTGCTGATGAAGCTTGGCCATGATTCTGGAACAAGTGTTCTGAAGCTCCTGGAGTTTATGGTCAATTTCTTCCTTTTCAGCTAGCTGATTAGAATCCAACCAGTCTAGTGTTTCTTTAATAATTGACTCAACTGTGGATTTATCATCTGCAGAGAGTTTATCACCATGTTCTTGAAGTGCTTGCTTAACAGTAAATGCATACCCTTCAAGCTGGTTTCTGGCCTGGATTCTTTCTCTTTGCTTCTCATCTTCTTCTTTGAATTTTTCAGCTTCATTTACCATTTTTTGGATTTCTTCCTGACTTAGCCTTCCTTTGTCATTACGAATAGTTATTTTCTCTGACTTTCCTGTGGATTTATCCTGTGCTGAAACGTTTAGAATGCCATTAGCGTCCACATCGAAAGTAACTTCAATTTGTGGCACTCCTCTTGGGGCAGGAGGAATTCCTGTAAGCGTAAAGCTTCCAAGTTGATGATTGTCTTTGGTCATGGCTCGTTCTCCTTCAAAAACCTGGATGGTAACAGCTGGTTGGTTGTCGGCATAAGTGGTGAAAGTTTTGGGCACCTTGGTGGGTATGGTGGTGTTGCGTTCAATCATCTTGGTCATAACTCCACCTGCTGTTTCAATTCCTAAGGAAAGGGGTGCCACGTCGACTAGAAGTACATCTTGAATGGATTCATCTTTCACTCCAGTGAGGATGGCAGCTTGTACTGCGGCTCCATAAGCTACAGCTTCGTCTGGGTTGATTGAGTTGTTAAGCTGTTTTCCATTAAAAAATTCTTGGAGCAGCTTCTGGATTTTAGGTATTCTGGTTGAGCCTCCCACCAGTACAACGTCATGTATATGCGATTTGTCCATTTTTGCATCAACAAGCGCTTTTTCAACTGGTTCAAGAGTTTTTCTGAAGAGATCAGAACAAAGTTCTTCAAATCTTGCTCTGGTAAGTTTGGCATAAAAATCGATTCCTTCAAAAAGACTGTCGATTTCCACTGCAGCTTCAGTAGAACTGCTTAAGGTTCTTTTAGCTCTTTCACAGGCAGTTCTGAGGCGTCTTAGTGACCGTGGATTGGACCTCAAGTCTTTCTTGTTCTTTCTTTTAAATTCTTGAATGAAGTGTTCAAGAATTCGGTTGTCAAAGTCTTCTCCACCCAAATGAGTGTCCCCGGCTGTTGATTTCACTTCAAACATGGAACCTTCACTGACGGTTAGGATGGAAACGTCAAAAGTTCCACCACCCAAGTCAAAAATAAGGACGTTTTTCTCTCCACTGAGGTTTTTATCAAGTCCGTACGCCAACGCTGCTGCTGTTGGTTCATTTATGACGCGCAGGACGTTCAAACCGGCAATAACTCCAGCGTCTTTGGTGGCTTGGCGCTGTCCATCGTTAAAATAAGCTGGGACAGTAATGACTGCGTCTTTAACTTTCTGTCCCAAGTAGCTCTCGGCGGTTTCCTTCATCTTGGTCAGGACCATACTGCTGATTTCTTCAGGTGAGAATTTTTTCTGCTCTCCTTGAAATTCCACTTGCAGCTTGGGCTTTCCTCCGTCATTGATGACTTTAAAAGGCCAGTGCTTCAAATCTGACTGGACTGTAGGGTCGTTGTACTTCCTGCCAATTAGTCTTTTGGCGTCAAAGATGGAATTGGCGGGATTCCTGGCAACCTGGTCTTTGGCTGCATCCCCAATTAAGCGTTCAGTGTCAGTGAAAGCCACATAGGACGGGGTGGTCTTATTCCCCTGGTCGTTGGCAATAATTTCCACTTTCCCATGTTGAAAAACTCCAACACAAGAGTAGGTGGTTCCCAAATCGATTCCAATAGCTGGTACTTTAACCATTTTATAAATTTTTAAAACACAAGTTAGATTTAAGTTTTGTAAATTTAACAAAGTTTTAGCGTTTTATAACTTTTGATTAGTGACTGAACTTCTCGCGAAAACGGCTTCTTTTATAGAACGATCGAACATTCGAGAACATAATTCTTCCAGACCTTTCTTTCTGGCGTTGTTTCGACGGAAGCTGATTGGCTGTCGGCATTGACGACGACTTAATCAACGAATCGAAGTTTCGCGAAGGTTCTCGATGCAAACAACTACAATTTTCGCTTTCTGACGTCACCCATAGCAACCTATGTCTGATTCAGTAAACACCTGAACCAGCTAGGATTTTGCAAAATTAGGATATTTTTTCAAATTATGTTTTTTTTAAATAAATAACATTTTTTTCACAAAAAGTAAGCAAAAAAGCATAAAATGCTATTAATTAGATGCTAATAAATTACAGAAAAAACATCAAACAAGTCACCTGAGCACTATGCATTGTTTTGTGCAGTTATTTTTAAAATAAATGACGTTCAGTTTTACTATTTTGAACTTTTTGAAAAAATTAATAAATATATAGCATAATGATTAAAACGTTAGAGAGAAAACCGTTTTTTGGAATCAAAATCAATCAAAATAATATCACATAAGAATAAAAAAACACAATTATTTTATATAGTTTATTATATCTGGCTGACCTCGTAAATTAGTATTGGTACATTTGAGAACCAATTAAATTTTTACGGTTATGTCGTTGTCGTTGTTTAAAGCTTCGCATAAAATTTTGCTTTGTTTAAAATTGTGGTACAAAAGGAAAAACTTTTTGCTTTCAATTTCTTGGAAAAACTTTTTTTTGGTGATTCTATACTCAAAACCTTGCTCGATGGGTGTAAAATTTTAAGTTACAAAAGATTCACTCAAAGAAATCGACAATTTTTTGTCTGTTTTTTTTTTGATGCACTGATAGTTAAAATTGATACAAGGTTTGTTAAGATATTGCATTTGCCGTACAAAAAAAACTACAATTCACATTATAATTTTAAAAGCCGTCTACTACATTTTATATATAAAACTAAAAAACTTCTGGAAAATGACTTTAATAATGAAGCATGGAATATTTTTCCGCAATACTTAACTTTACAGGGAAAAAATCTTGTCAGCCCAATATTGTTCATTAAATCACAGGGTATCAATTCCTGTTTTGGGTCATGTCTAACAAAGTTTAATAGTAATAAAATGTAAACAGCAGAAATAACAATAATGTATAAACTGTGTAGATCGATACTTTTTTATTGATATAACGTTGGTTTTAAATTGAAACGTCAATTCTTAGCTAACGTTATTTTAAACGTCGCTATTTCTATACTTCGTGAGTGAGTAGACGGGTTTTTCCCGTCGCGAAAAATCATCTCAAAAATTACTCCCCCAGTCTTAACAATCAGGGTGCTAAAAGAAACTAGAAAATCACTGCTTTTTTCAATATTTCATTTGTAAAGATCTCGATGATTTGCAGCACTAAATCGACTATGTAACAATAAAAACTTAATAAAACAAAAACAGCAAAAACAGTTTAATATTAAAGATTAATATCTTAGTTTAAAAAATATTTCTCAATTACTCAATTTAGAATAAAAATGCTTTTTTTAAGTATAAAGTTGACTAATTTTTGTATATTTTGTCAAAATTCAGGAATTAAAAAAATATACGTTCTTACTCTTTTAAAAAAAACTTCATAATCGCAAAATCGTAATTGATCCACTCATGTCTTTTAACTTACAGGGTCAGTCAGATATAATTTAACAATAGTAGAACTGCACTATTCCTGACAGCTTTTTTCAGACAATAATTTGAGTAAACTCTTTACTGAAATGACAATTGTGTGTAGTGCATAATGATGTGCACTGAAACAGACTACATTTCCCTAAAAAACTATAATATTTGGCCGATTGGTCTGAAATTAGGAATAATGTTTCGTTGGTGTCAAAAAACTTAGAATCGATTTTTGCTTAGATATGTTTTGTATTAATAAAACAGTCCGCTGCGAGCGCCGAAGGCGACCTATGGCGCCCGGAACAGACTGCTCCTTTCATACAAAACATATCTAACTCAAAATTGGTATGTAAATTTAATGACAAATGACATTAACTCTACATCGTTTTCAAATACCAGCCTGATTGGTCAAGGATTAAAGGAGTAGTTCATTCCAGGCGCCATAGGAGTTTTATTCGTTAAGTGCCACTTCAGGTTTTATAATATTGCATTAAAATACATAAACCTTTCCTTCTCTCTTATTATAAATGTAAAACATGTGAAAAAAATTCTATTAATATGTTTTTTTTTAATTTTTAGCTGCAAGAGGAAAAGGAAGACGGCGATCGAAATTTTTCAGAGATGATTGGGTAAAACTTCCCAGTGGCTGGTACTTCGCTGATTGTAAAACAATTTTAATATTTATCTTAATTAATTTATATTTAAAATATATATCTAAAAGAAAATATTATGGACATTCAAATGTACTACGCCGAATATAGCCATTTTTAATTTGGAATTTAAATCGCGTTTGCTTGGCTTAGTGGCTTTAATGATGTTTCTTCCAAATCCGGAGTAAAGTTAGTTTTCAGAGCTACTGAGAAACCCTCGAGCTCCGGAGTTTCCGGTGCTGCTAAGTACTCCTGGTTCTCCGGACACTACTTTATGATATTCTTTATCAAAAGATTAAAAAAAACTGGCTTTTTTATGTCATTACTATTTTAGTGTTGCGCTCTAATCACTGAGTATAACTCCCTTTCGTATCCTGTTTCAACCAATATTACAATGGAATATAGTAAGATTTAAAAAATTTTGTGAACTAAGTTTTTTGGAAATCTTATTAATAACTTTTTGGTTATTTGTTTAATTCTATAATGACTGAATTTTGTCATTACTCCTTTAAAACAGCATCAATGGTGGCTAAATTATTCATGTCAGACTGTAATTTCTAAACACCCGTTGCGTTAATGTTTCACTAAATCGTTAGGTCTCGTTTACTTACATTGTTAACTAGTTATACACTGTATCCGTGACAAAAATATGCATATTGCCACCGTAGTTTAACCATTTCAATTTGCTCGCTCATTGGGCATTATTACTCGCGGAAAAAATTAGGTATGACGGAAGATACTACATAGATCGCACGAACGTTTCACGGTTGTAACCGAGTAAAAACCAATTACAGGAACGGGTTAATTCGATTAAAATGATTCTATAAGTCATAACTTGGGGGGGTTGCACGTGAACCGTTGTCGATTAGCGGGTAGAGTGGGGGGGTCTAGATAATTCGAGTACAGAGTTGAAAATTAAAGTTTGCAAAGCTGAAAGTCCAAAAATTACAAATAAACTGTCGCAAATTCCGTTTTTGCAACAGAACAAAGTTGTTTCATAATGATTTTTTTTTGCAGAAAACCAAATAACCGCTTTTTCATTAAATATTTTTAGAAACAGTATGAATAATGGTCCGTTTTAGAGTTTATTTTTCATAAATCTTGGGACCATTTTCTAGTAAACCTTATGATCGTAATCAGGGGAACCTGATTATTTCTCCTTGTTAATGATATGTATTGTGTAGAGTGCCGTATGTTATTTGCTGGAATAAATAATGTTGATAATGATGTTGATATTTAATTTGCAAATGCAATTTGACCGAACTGTAGGAAACAATGGTAACAGTGCTTGCACAGTCAAAATTGTAACAGATTCTTTGCAAACGCAATTTGACCGAAAACAGCAACATAATAGTGCGTTTTAAGTCTATATTGTGTAATAGATTCGACACGCTGTAATTAAATATAACAAGAATGGTCGCATGAAAATGATTTTTTAAATGCTATTATAGTCATTTTTTATATTAAAAGGCCTTGAAAGTTTAAAACTTGCACAACAACCGTCGTTGCTTTGACAGAATAAGTCAAAATCATCACAATATGCTCCAAATTCCAGACTTTTTTATCTTTAGCAGAAAATATTACGTCACGAGGAGTCATGGTTGATTTTATTATACTTAATCTTGACTATTTATGTCGCAGTAACGACGATATATATTGTTGGTTTTAACAAACTGCGTTAACAAATTTTTCTTCTCACCTCACGCCACTCCTTAAAATCTATTGTGATGAATGGGGCTATTGATTAAACCCTATACCAGCAACAGTGCTAATACAGGGTTTTAAGCGGTCATAAGGAATATCCATAGCCGGCCCACTCTGCCCTAAAAAAATTTTACCACTAATATAGATCTTCATGCGTACACGAATAAAAAATCTAAACTTAAAATGCAATCTGGCATTGTTTAACTAAAGTGATCTGCAATATATTGAAAAAAGCAAGTCAGATCATGTATTATACATAGATAACCAAGTAGAATCAAGTTCTGCCGAATTTAAAATTATAAAATACTATAATTATTGAATAAATCGACATTCACAGAAATATAAAAAAAAATCACAAAAGTTGTATTTTAAGCACACTGTGACTCATTTTGAGCATAATAACGACGTCAAGCTTTATATCTTAGCCATTTCTTTGCTGGCAGAAACTTTACGCATACTGAGCAAATTTATCATATTTTTTTTAAAATATGCATTCATCTTATAATCAATTCAAACAAATGGTTATATTTCGTTTACAACACAGTTAAAAAATCCTTGCCCCTGCTGTGTTCGCGGAGCTCCAAGCTCCATAACTACACTTTTCAGAGCTCCGGACCTTCGACCTGTTTTAGCTTGCCTCATAAATTTTAATTGCTAAAAAGTACTTTGTCAAATTTTTTGTAAACAATTTGTTTAGAGATTTCAAAACTTCAAGCTTAAATAATTTTTAAATGGATGATTTTATGATTGAAGTTCCAGAGCTTTGGAGTTTCTTCCGCTTATTAAATATTAAAGTGTAGGATAATCCCTGTTTGCGCTCGCAAATTCGCAAGTTTTTGTTTCCCGTTTTGAGTTAAATTTTCATTTTACAACAGTAAATGTGACAAAAGTTCCTGCATGCGATGTTTCTCAAAAAATTTATGAAATCATAAATTTCAGGTATTGTCGAGTGATGTCTTGGAATTATAGACTTACCGAACCCACTATTTCTGAAGCTCAACTGAGAGTTTTTCTGACACAAATCGAAAAAGTAATAAATTCGTACAAATACTATGAAGTTGGAGGTAAGATTTGATGAAAAATTTTGTTTTCAAAAAATGTTTACTGGTTACACTTCAAAGCTGTTTTATTTTTTAAATCAACGAACAAAATGCTAAAATTAAATCATACATGTTTGTCTCATTTGTTCAGGAATCATGTAAATTAAAAGAATCAAATCAAAGCGTCACTTATATCAACCATTCAAAAGTTATTTACTCAACTTCTGACTGATGGATAAAACTCTTGCTACTTCTCTCTTAACCTTGTTTGCACTTTTTTCACTGAAACATTTGCATATTTTACAAAAACGTGACTTTCTAATGGGACAAGAAACTTGTTTGTAAATTTTACAAACTTCTGGAAAAATTGAAAAAATTGTCTCTGGTGGGAATTAAATCTAAGACCATTGCATGCAAGTCCCAGACTCTAACCACTAGGCTAAATCGACAACTGGGATATACACGATAGTCAAAACCCTCCCATTTAACTGGAAATTGTTCAGTGTTAAAAATATTCACAGAGTTATGACTTATAGAATCATTTTAATCGAATTAACCCGTTCCTGTAATTGGTTTTTCCTCGGTTACAACCGTGAAACGTTCGTGCGATCTATGTCATACTTCCGTCATACCTAATTTTTTCCGCGAGTAGTGCCCAATGAGCGAGCAAATTGAAATGGTTAAAGCTTTGCGGTGGCAATATGCATATTTTTGTCACGGATACAGTGTATAACGTAGGATATTTCATTTTGCAAAAATTTGCATATTGCTACCATATCGCTTTAACTATTTTAATTTGCTTGCTCACTGGGCACTATTCGCGCACAAAAAATTATGTATGATGGGAGTAAAACCTAGGTCATGCGAAGAGCTTACTGCGGTAAGATTTACCTACGACATTTGTCAAACAAAAATATCATCACCGTGAGACAAAAGTTTTACCTTTGTTGTACAAAGGTTTCACGGTTGTAGCGGGGAAATAGGTCTTCACAGGAACGGGTTAAGGCTTGGGAAAAAATGGAGATCTTTCATTCATTGGAGATCCATTTTTTCCCAAGCCCTAATTGGCTAAAAGTGATTTTAACATCTCCTCCCACAATAACTCCCACAGAGCAAAACATATATGACGTGATCACAAATACTATATGACATTTTGAGGGTCTCTAAAATCCTGACGGGTAGGAGAAAATGAGACTTTATAAACAATAGTGTTTTTTGTAAAAGTTTCCAAACAACATAGTAATTATTACCAACGCTGATTTATTTGTACATGAATTTTCGCAAACAAAATAAAGAGAGTTTAATTAGACTGAAGATCACATGGCTCTCCTATATTATTCCTGAAACAAATCAAACAACCACGTGTGGTTTTTTGTTTAGTTGACGCTAAGGAGTACTTGGAGTCAATAGCACTTGAAACTGAAACTTTGAGCAAAAAATTAGACACAAGGGTTCATAAACATTCAACCTGAACCATAACAAAAAAAAATAGCTAAAATCTGTTTCGAATTCATCGTGAACCATATTTTAGTTTGCAGCTAACCATTACTTTCATAAGTGATTATATGGAAGGTTGTTGTTGCATTGCCTAAAACTTATCATCTCCCCTTAACATTTTGCACAGCATAGGCGCTAAGACAAGTTAGGAGGGACTGAAAACGATTTCACCCCCATAGCGGAAGACTCTTCATCCAACATCAATAACAATGTTGGCAACAATTACCACTAAAGTGTTAACTGCGTGCAGTATTCACTCATCCTGGATTTAAGTCACCTGATATTGATTTTACTATTTAACGTCGTACAAAAGCAGCATAGGTGTTCCTGCAAAGCCAGTTTTAAAAATTCCAGACAGTTTCCACAATTTTAAGGATCGCTCCTCCTTTGATAAAATTTGAGTTGTTTATTATAAAGATATCCAAAGCATTTTTGACAATCTTTTGATTCTCCAATATTATCCAATTTAGTTTTATCCCCGGGTACACGTGACAAGTTTGGAAACACACGCACACATGTCGTCTATCTTTTGCGCGATCTTTGCCTTTCTACGCTTACTGAAAGGGAAATTAAGTCAGCTACTTTATAACTTGTTTTAATATTTTGTACAAATTTTTCATCTCATAACTTTTTTGCAACTATTTTAAAATAATTTAACGATGGTCAAAACCCTCTCATTTGAATAGAAGTTGTTTAGTGTTAAAAATTTCCGCAGAGTTATGACGCTATAAAAACACTTTGAGGTAATGTTCACCTGGAAAAATTGTTCTTCAATAAACATTATGATCTGTAAAGTGATTTTTGGCTCCTCCGTTTTTTTATTTTGAAAAAACAAAACAACAGCCGCAAATAGTAGTCGTCGTCATTTGATGATTTTAAAAATTCTAATGTGTTTACTATTATTTATATATATATATTAATTTTGATTTAATTTATTTTCAATAGTATACAATTCTGTGTGTGTGCTGCGTGCGTGTTTGTGTCTGTATATATGTAAGTCTGCGAGTTTGTGTTGGTTTATAGTTTCAGATGTGGCATGTAATTAAAAGACAATCAACACCAAAAAGAATCAAATCAATATTCACTAAAACACATTGCTGTTAAACTGCTCGTCTTTTCATTTAAAATGTAATTATATCTGGAATGCACCATGATAATTACTATAACACCAAACATCATTGTATAATTACAGTATATATCGTGCTGAATGGCGTATACCTTTGATGGTAAGCGATTTTACTGTGATGCTTCATTAATTGGTAAAAAATGTCTATGAAATAAAACAAGGAACCACTTAAAAACCATTTTTTCAGGAACTTTCAGTATGATCATGCGTGGTAACTGTTTTTTATAGGCGGATGGAGTCCGGTTCTTTTAGCTCGAGCGGCTCTAATTCTATGGAAACTGGGATATCGCCATAAATCCCTCCAACTCTACAAACAGTCCCTGCAATTGTGGCAGGAAATCACCAGTCCCACTTACTACATTTGTAAGGATTTGGAAACACTGATCCAAAAGTGTGCTCAAATGATTTTAAACGATGAGTTAAAAGCCAAAACGTCTGACATTTCCTCCAAAGAATTGCGTGATACAAACGATCTAGTTTTGTGTCAAAAATTATTGAAACTTTACTAATTGCCAAACTGTTACTAACTTCGTTTTGTAGCGTAATTTGACTGACAACGTTTCATTTATGTTTTATAAAATAAAAACGCATAAAAACTCAAAATATTTAAAATTTTAAATTTTATTGAAGGCTAGGCAAATATTGAAGGTTTTAAAAAATTTATAATTATGCTAAAATAAAATGAAACTTATCCATAAGTTTGATTTTAAGGCAATAGAAAAAACATTTCAAAAAGTATTCATTATTAAATTCATAAAAATTTATCTTAAACAAACTATTTACTTAGGGTAGCTGATTTAATTTCGGTCACCTTTTTTATTTTTTGGATAAGTTTTTTTTGCTCTTCTAATAATCAAGCCAAGATTTGGTCTAAAACTCAAACGACAGCTATTTTTGTGATTCCAGTGCAAAATTTAGACATTTGTTATACTTAGAAAACAATGGAAGTATAAACTGAGCTTTTATAGTGGCCGAAATTAAGGCGCGTGCCATTAACTGCGGCCACATAGAAAAAAATGGCTATAACTATTGCTAAAACGAAAAATAAAAATTTTTAAAGATTGCTAATTTATCCTTAGGTATTGTTCTTGGTAAAAAATTATGTCAAAACCTTAAAAACAGAATCTTTATTAACACGGGGTTTTTGTTGAATTTTTGGCATGAAAAAATATTTTAACATAACATGGCTTTTGTTACAGCCAGCCAACATTAAAGAATACCTGGTAAAAATTTAATTCCACTGTATTGAGTTTTTTTTAATATTTTTAACCTAAAAATAACAACAAAAACAAAAACCGCCTTAGTTTCAGCCACCTTTTATGTTTAAAAAAAACAAAAACAAAAGCCTAAAACTAATAAAAAACGATTGCATAAAAGCAAAATTATTATCGTTAAGAATAAACAAGACGTTGCAAAAGTTAAGAAGGGCTATAACTCCAAACCGTCCCTTGGCTATCTCTGATGTTTTATTAAAAAAATTTAGTTGAAGCTATATTCCATTTTGCTTTAATTGTAAACTCTGTAGACGGAACATAAAAAGCAGGCACTTAATTATATACTGTGTTTTGTCTTTTTTTAACCACATCAGCAAGTTATTAAGATACCACGACAAATTAATCACCAGAACTGCCACATAAGCCTTATAAGGCGACCATGAAACGCGCTATAACAGCCTATATGAACAGCCTGTGGTTTTATGTTGAATAAATTGAAGCTAAAAATAAAATATTATTCACTTATATCCGACTTTTAACTGCATTTCAAAAATATTTGAGAAATTCTTATACCGGTTTACTGATAGTTCGGTTTATTTATTTTCCAATTCTTTTGAAAGATCGGCTCAAACTTGAAAAATCCCTTTATTTAGTTTAAAAAATGATTCATAATGATTATCAAATGTCTTACATGGATCTAAAAGAAAAAGCGGAATTCCCTCTGTTGGAATGACTGCAGCCAGTTTTCGTTCTAGACTTATTTACTGTTATCACTATGACCTAAGAAAGCCACCAGAAATTGACTTTTCCCTTCTTAATGCACAAAATCTCAGAAGAGCAGCTCGACTTTGTGTGAATACGTCGTTACTACCTCAGAATGAACCACTGTCATTATAAAATCCACGTCACTGTGACTTATTTTTTTGTACAACAAATTTAGTTTTTATATTAATTGTGACTTTTTGTATCGTAGTACCGACAAAATTCTCTGTTAACGCGGTAAGGACGACTCAACGAATTTCTTTGAAGAACGTTAAGACCAGTAAGAAACAGGAAAACCTGCCTCAAAGGCAGGTAGGAGGCAGGGTGGAGGTAGGCAGGACGCAGCAAAAATATTTAGGACGCAGTTAACAGTCACATGGCACAGCCTCCTATCTTAAAGAATACAAATGTTAGGCGGCAGGTATACTAGGCAGTTAAACATTCCTCAAAAGCAGATAGGAGGCAGGTCAGAGACAAGTATGTTTAGAATGAAGACAGGTAGGAGGTAGGAGGCCGCAAAATTGTGCAGGCATCTAGAAGGCAAGTAAAAACCTGTCTTCCTAAATGAGGCACTTCGTCCTTAATGGCTTAACACGTGGAATAATCCACACTTTTAAAATTCAAGGCGTGAAATGTCAACAGTACTACGTATAAAAATATAATCCATGAGTTTTACTTTAGCAAATTTTAAGTTTGCAAACGTTCCATTAACGTAAGTAATAATTCGCGGGTCAGAATTTAGCAAAAGCGTGGAATATTCGACAGTAGTATAAATAAAACTCTTAAGACCGGTTCACACCGGAGTGGCAGCTGATAGCTGATAGTAAACGCGCGCGTTTACATCATTACACTCTCATTGTTGCTGCGGTGTAAACTGTGTGCGCTGTGCGTCACCTATCAGCTGCCACTCCGGTGTGAACCGGCCCTTAAGGTGCGGTGCGGAGCCGAACTTTTTGTCTTTGATTTTGATGTTTTTTTTGTAAAAACTTTTTGCAAAAACCTTTTTTTTGCAAAATTTGTCATCAAAATATCTCCACTAGTTCAAGAAATATGACACCCCAAAAATGGATTTTTTGGACAATTCTGTACTTGAAAAATTGCTCAATGGGTATAAAAGTTAAAAATACAAAATATGCACTCAAAGAAAACAGCAACTTTAATTTGATACCTATCTCGAGATATTGCGTTTCCCAAAAAACCTTCGATTTTTTCGTTAAAAACACCAAACGATGCTAGTAATTTGATTAAGTTTGCACAACATTTTTGCCTACCCTTTGTATTTTTAGCGAAGAAATCGAGGGTTTTTTATGTGGGAAACGCAATATCTCATCAAATACTGCACCAATCTTAAGGACCTAACCTAAAGGACCTAACTGTTGAGCCAAGTTTTAATGATGTTTTAGCATCTGATTCTAACGAGTTCCGACTTAAAATTAAAGAAAGTCTCTGTATTAAGAAAAATAAACCTGCTTTAAATAAAAATATTGCCAGTATTGAGCTTTTCTGTTTTTAATAGTTTCTTTATATTCCTTGTTCTCAGTGCTTCCTTTTTTTTGTCTTTTGCCCATATGTGTTTTATCAGCATGTTTTATTAGTAGTGTAACTCTTCCTTATTATATTTACTGACATTATTAATCTTTTGTAATTTTATAGTTTAGAAATGTATTGTATAACTGATGATGGATCCAGCTGAATACAAAACGTCTTATCTTTATGTACTCAATAAACGTTTTATCAATAATAAAGTTTCGATTTCCCCATGGCAAATCTATTGTTGAAAGCGGTCCCAGTCCGTTTTATTCACTGTACTATTAATTGCGAGTACACAGCTTTTCTACTATGCACATTTAATCAAATTTGCGTAAAAACTATTAAAAAACTGAATATTTTTTTAGTATTACAATTCCACGTGGGAATTAGAATATCAGTTCCAATATTTATTAAGTTTTAATTCACTAAGTTTTAAAATTTACAAACTAGCCTTGAAAAATGCTCTAAGAATAGCGCAGGAAAAAGGGGCGATTTTTCCCCGGGCGTATGTTTAGACAGAAAAGATGTGGACTAGGCTGAGATGGACAATATGTGGACTATAGGAAATTTGCATTTGGTTTGGGCAGCTGCTCACTAAAAAAAAATTTCTACCATATGATAATGATTTGTTTATACATTGATCTAATCACGCCGCACTGTTGCATTTTTTTAGTTTGATGAAATGTCAATTTAAAGAATCATACTGACAGCAATCTTTGACAAGCGCGAAATCGCCACATTTTCAATTAGAAGGTTATATTTGTATGTGTAAGAAACAACTATAAATTTTAAAAAGTGGCGATTTCGCGATTGCTGTGAGTATGATTTTTTTAAGTTGACATTTCATCAAACTAAAAAAATGCAACAGTGCTGCGTGATTAGATCGCTTTTAAGGATGGAGCGTTGGAATAATAATAATAAGAAGAAGAAGAAGAAGAAGAAGAAGAAGGTTCTGAATTTCAAAATTTACCCACGTTCTCTAATAATGGTTGGCGTGGCGCTCCCGCGCCACCCATTATAATGTGAACAATTTTTTGACAAACAAAACAGCTGATTTGGACGTGTGCATTGCATTTGCAATAACGGACTGCGACCGCTTTTTACGCAGATCGGTCTGCGTAAAAAGTGGACCCAGTCCGGTTTGGACCGGGTCCAAAAGTTTTATGAATAGCACGGTATGTTTTGTAATTTTTTATTTCAGCCCTATACCGGCATTTCTCTATGCCGAATTAGTACCTGAGCAAGCCCACGCATAGTTGGATCTGTCAGGTGACATTTTTCAATTACAACTATTTTTTTTAAATTAACAAAAAAAATAAGCATATACAAAAAAATTATATCCTCTAAAAACACTGTCGACGACCCATTGTAGAAGCGAAAATAACCAGGCGCTGAAAAATTTAGACAGCCAAATTTATTGAAAAATTTGGCCGCTACAGGAATTGAACCCGTAGCTTCCAAAGTCGACTCTGGCGTGCTATCCGTTACACCTTAGGCCAGACAATGAAAGGGGACAAATAATCGCCTTTTATTAACGCTTGTACTTTGAGTTTTCACGTAAAGGAACACATACGCGGTATGTGTCACAACTTCCCCTCAGCCTCTTCGATTCAATCCGCACAGCTCCACCAGGCCAAACAAGCCCGTCTATCTTCCGTAGAACGGGGGGTACGCTAGTATACATACCCGGAGGTTTGTATCGGTCACCAAATATGTGATGACCCAAAGTAAAAGCGAAAATAACCAGGCGCTGAAAAATTTAGACAGCCAAAATTATTGAAAATTTTGGCCGAAACAGGAATTGAACCCGTAACTTCCAAAGTCGACTCTGGCGTGTTATCCATTACACCATAGGCCGGATAATGAAAGAGGAAAGATAGCCTTTTATTAACGCTTGTACTTTGAGTTTTTACGGAAGGGACACATACGCGGTATGTGTCACAACTGTTATACCATACATTATTCATTTATATCTGATTAACATGGTTTTTTGCGTTTGGAAAATTTTTCTCATGAAATCTCAGGATTTGGTTTTGCCAATTTGCAAATGCAATCTTTATCTTAAAACTTTGTTTAAAATCGAGATTTTTTTATCTTTGTGTTTGAATTTGAATTCTTGAATCAGGATTTTAATTCTTTCTTTAAACTACTAAGCTAAGCTATTTTTCAATCTTTTTGTTTATTAATTTTGGCTTTTAATTATATTGTTTATTTTTATGCTGCTTGTCAAAGTATTTCTCTTTTTTAAAGGTGCGGTGCGAAGTCAAACATTTTGTCATTGATTTTGATATTTTTTTGTGAAAACTCTACCCCTGCCCCCAATAACACACACAATTTTTGTCAACAAAATATTTTCAGTTTTTCAGGAGTTATGACCCCCCACCCCTCAAAAAAATGGCGTTTTTGGACAATTACGTGAAAAACTGCTCAATGAGTATAACGTTTTAAGTTAGAAATTATTTACTCAAAGAAAGCAACTATTTTGTACTTTAATTGATACCTTGATCGTTAAGATTAATGCAGTATTTGTCGAGATATTGCGTAAAATGCGATATCTCGTACAAAAAACCCTTAATTTTTCGCTAAAAACACAAAGTGAAGGAAAGAAAGCTCGGGCAAACTTCATAAAATCACCGCCGTCGTTTGGTGCTTTTAACAAAAAAATTCCGGGTTTTTTGTACAGGAAACGCAATATTTCGACAAATACTGCACCAATATTAACTATTAAAGGGGCAAAGGTAAGGTTTTCACAAACAATTATCAAAATCTAAGACAAAAAGTTTGACTCCACACCGCACTTTTAACTAATGACTAGAGAAAAGCCACTCTTAATTTCTCAATGATATTACCAAAAAGCGTATATCAATCGTATTTTGTTCAAACCTTAATATGCCCTTCATACTCCAGACATGGGGGGATTTTGGTTCCATAGTGGTAAAAAGACCGAATTTATTTTAAAGACTGAATAAAAGCAAAAAATAATGCAATGGATATATTACTAATTGCAGCAGTAATGATTCAAAATGTTTTTCTACCCTGGAAACACCAGACTAAAAATCTAAATAAATAAATTAAATAATATATAAAGCAAAACAAGCTATGTAATAATGTTCAAAAACATACACGTTATTCAAAACTAAAATTTTTTAGATAATATGCGAAAAAAGTTTAAGAGTAAAATAATAATCAAGAATTTTTTTATTTGAAAAAAATGAAATTTAGGGTTCAAGTTTAGGTGACTTTGTCTATGATATGCCATTTGCGCATTTTAATGAATTTATTTTAAAAAAATTATCAAGCAAAAGTTTATTTTTTGGTTTTTTGATTTTTTAAAAACCAATTAATTTTGCGTATCGCTCGCTGTCCTATGGTTAATTATATCTGGCTGACGCTGAAAATTAGAATGCAGACATGAGGGGACCAATATTAAAATTGCGCGGTAATGACCTTTTTTTTAAAACAAATTTTTTTTATTTTAAAAAAAAATTTAAAAAAATTTTTTTAAATTTTTTTTGAACGCAGAATTTTTTTTAAATTCCACCTTTTCACAAAATATACAAAAAATTAACCAATTTAGCCCTTAAAAAATTTGCATTTAGGTTGCAAATTAATTTGATAAATAATTATTAAAATACAGTTTTTAAACTTTGTTATTAATACGCTTAAGTGAAAAATTTTGAATGTTTTTGCTGTTAAATAGTCGATTCAATACTGCAAATATCGCGGCCAGCTAGATTTTATATTGCCTATAATATAACTAATAAAATATATTGTATATTTGAATTTTTCTAGTTGTTTAAACAATGACATACTTCTAAATATTTGTGTAGCATAATTTCTAGAAAAATCTCAAAGTAAAATACTTCGTGTCGTTTTTAATTTTTTAAATCTACAAAAATTTTATAAAATTTTAAATCCGTTGCGTCACTATTGAAATATTATGTTTTAAAATCAAAAAAACGCCATTCCATACAATTTTTTTACACACTATAGTAAATATACAAATAAATAATTATAAAATACAAATGTTTTAATATTAAGAATTATGGTTTTTTTTTGTAATTGAAAACTGTTTCACTAGTCTTGGAACAAATTGGCTATCATGCTTCGTAATTACCTGTACGTTTGAGACTTTACATAACTACATGGGTCCACATGTCCAATGGCTGTTCATTTTACCTACAAGTGGTATGTTTAAGCACAGTTAGATTGTGTTTACTTTGCATTGGTTTATTTTTATAAATTATTTTGCGATAATTTTTGTATGTCTATATTATGAATTTGACTTTTAAAGTGTGTTCTTAAAAAAATTATTGATTTTTTTCTTATATTTTTAATTTTTTTAAAATTCTTTTCAGTTGCACTGCAAGCATGGGCGTAGACCGGCCCTCCCTTTGGGGTCTATGGGGTCTAAATACTCCCCTTTTGGGTGGACGAAGGTAAAAATTTGGGGGATCATAACTCCTGCATGACTCACTGCAAATATTTTGTTGAAAAAATTACTTGTGGGCTATTGGGGGCAGAGGTAAGGTTTTCACAAACAAATATTAAAATCGAAGACCAAAAGATTGACTCCGCACCGCACAAATGTAATGATATATATATATAAGAAAAAAAGTAATAAAGCGCTTGGGCAGAGCGAAGCACGAGAAAACTTTTGAAAAATGGACTTTCTAGACCCCCAAATTTTTACGTTCGTCCACCCAAAAGGGGAGTATTTTCATACCCCATGACGCAAAAGGGGCCGGTCTTCGCGCCTTATCCACTGCAACTGAAGAATTTTAAAAAAATTAAAAATATAAGAAAAAAAATCAATAATTTATTCAACACACTTTAAAAAGTCAAATTCATAATATAGACATACGAAAATTATCGCAAAATAGTTATAAAAATAAACCACGCAGAGTAATCCAATATAACTGTGCCTTAAACATACCACTTTGTAGGTAAAATGAACCACATTGGACACGTGGACCCATGTAGTTATGTAAGTTCTAAACGTACAGGTAATTACGAAGCATGATAGCCAATTCGTTCCAAGACTAGTGAAACAGTTTGGAATTACAAAAAAACCATAATTCTTAATATTAAGAACATTTGTAATTTTATAATTACTTTTCTTATGTATATTTACTATGTGTGTAAAAAAATTGTATGGAATGGCGTTTTTTTGATTTTAAAACATAATATTCCAATAGTGACGCAACGGATTTAAATTTTATAAATTTTTGTAGATTTAAAAAATTAAAAACGACACGAAGAGTATTTTTTACTTTGAGATTTTGTAGAAAATTATGCTACACAAAATATTAGAATATGTCTATTGTTTAAAAAACAACTAGAAAAATTCGAATATACAATATATTTTATTAGTTATATTATAGGCAGATAAAATCTCACCTGGCCGCGATATTGCAGTATTGAATCGAGTTTTTAACAGCAAAAACATTCAAAATTTTTCACTTAAGCGTATTAATAACAAAGTTTAAAAACTGTATTTTAATAATTATTTATCAAATTTAATTTTGCAACCTAAATGCAAATTTTTTTAAGGGCTAAATTGGTTAATTTTTTGTATATTTTTCTGGTGAAAAAAGTGGAACTTAAAAAAAATTTACAATTTCAAAAATAATTAAAAAAATTTTTTTAAATTATTTTTTAAAATAAAAAAAATTTAGTTTTAAAAAAGGGCATTACCGCGCAATTTTAATATTGGTCCCCTCATGTCTGCATTCTAATTTTAGACGTCAGCCAGATATAATCAAACGTAGGACAGCGACGAATACGCAAAATTAATTGGTTTTTTAAAAAATCAAAAAACCAAAAATAAGAACTTTCTGCCATAATTTTTTTAAAAATAAATTCGTCAAAATGCGCAAATGGCATATCATAGAAAAAATCACCTAAACTTGAACCCTAAATTTCATTTTTTTCAAATAAAAAAAATTCTTGATTATTATTTTCTTCTACTTAACTTTTTTCGCATATTATCAAAAATTTTAGTTTTGAATAACGTGTATGTTTTTGAACATTATTACATAGCTTGTTTTGCTTTATATATTATTTAATTTATTTGATTTACAATTTTTAATTGGTGTTTCCAGGGTAGAAAAACATTTTGAATCATTACTGCTGCAATTAGTAATATATCCATTGCATTATTTTTTGCTTTTATTCAGTCTTTAAAATAAATTCGGTCTTTTTGCCACTACTAAACAAAAATCCCCCCATGTCTGGAGATAAAGGGCATATTAAGGTTTGAACAAAACACTATTGATATACGCTTTTTGGTACATACTATTTGAGAAATTAAGAGTGGCCTTCTCTAGTTATTAACTAAAAAGTGCGGTATGGCAGCCAAACTTTTTGTCTTAGATTTTTGATAATTGTTTTTCGTGAAACCTCTACCTTTGCCCCTTTAATAGTTAATATTCGCGCAGTATTTGTTGTATATTTGTGTTTCCTGTACAAAAAACCCGCAATTTTTTCGTTAAAAGCACGAAGGGACCGGCGGCGATTTTATGAAGTTTGCCCGAGCTTTCTTTTCTTTTCACTTTGTGTTTTTAGCGAAAAAATTAAGGGTTTTTTGTACGATATATCGCATTTTACGCAATATCTCGTACACAATACTGCATTAATCTTAACTATTAAGGTATCAATTACAGTACAAAATAGTTGCTTTCTTTGAGTAAAATAATTTTTAACTTAAAACGTTATACTAATTGAGCAATTTTTTGACGTAATTGTCCAAAAACGCCATTTTTTTGGAGGGGTGGGGGGTCATAACTCTTAAAAAGTTAAAAATATTTTTGTTACAAAAAATTGTGTGTGTTATTGGGGGCAGGGGTAGAGTTTTCACAAAAAAATATCAAAATCAATGACAAAATGTTTGACTTCGCACCGCACCTTTAAAAAAGAGAAATACTTTGACAAGCAGCATAAAAATAAACAATATAATTAAAAGCCAAAATTAATAAACAAAAAATATTGAAAAATACGAGTTAGCTTAGTAGTTTAAAGAAAGAATTAAAATCCTGATTCAATAATTTAAATTCAAACACAAAGATAAAAAAATTCGATTTTAAACAAAGTTTTAAGATAAAGATCGGATTTGCAAATTGGCAAAACCAAATCCTGAGATTTCATGAGAAAAATTTTCCAAACGCAAAAAACCATGTTAATCAAAATATAACATCACATAATGTATGGATAACAGTTGTGACATATACCGCGTATGTGTCCCTTCCGTAAAACTCAAAAGTACAAGCGTTAATAAAAGGCTATCTTTCCTCTTTCATTATCCGGCCTATGGCGTACGGGAGAACACGCCAGAGTCGACTTTGGAAGTTACGGGTTCAATTCTTGTTTCGGCCAAAATTTTCAATAATTTTGGCTGTCTAAATTTTTCAGCGCCTGGTTATTTTCGCTTTTACTTTGGGTCATCACATATTTGGTGACCGATACAAACCTCCGGGTATGTATACTAGTAGCACTTCCTCTTAATTCTATCGAACATAGACGGCTTGTTTGGCCCTGGTGGAGCTGTGCGGATCGAATCGAAGAGGCTGAGGGGTAGTTGTGACAGATACCCCGCGGATGTGTTACTTTACGTGAAAACTCAAAGTACAAGCGTTAATAAAAGGCGATTATTCGTTCTCTTTCATTGTCTGGCCTAAGGTGTAACGGATAGCACGCCCAGAGTCGACTTTGAAACGACGGGGTCAATTTCTGTAGCGGCCAAATTTTTCAATAAATTTGGCTGTCTAACTTTTTCAGCGCCTGGTTATTTTTTGCTTTGACAATGGTTCGTTGATAGTTTTTTAGAGGTATATAATTTTTTTGTATATTATTTTTTTTTTGTTAATTCGAAAATAGCTGTAATTGAAAATGTCACCTGACAGATCCAACTATGCGTGGGCTTGCTCAGGTACTAATTTCGGCATAAAGAAATGCCGGTATAGGGCTGAATAAAAAATACCTACAAAACATACCGTGCTATTCATAAAACTTTTTGGACCGGTTTGAAACTGGACGGGTTCATTTTTACGCAGACCGATCTGCGCAAAAAGCGGTCGCAGTCCGTTATTGCAAATGCAATGCACACGTCCAATTCAGCTGTTTTGTTTGTCAAAAAATTGTTCACATTATAATGGGTGGCGCGGGAGCGCCACGCCAACCATTACTAGAGAACGTGGGTAAATTTTGAAATTCAGAACCTTCTTCTTCTTCTTCTTCTTCTACTTCTTATTATTACTCATTATTCCAACGCTCCATCCTTAAACGACTCAAATTGATGAGCATGTTGCATTTTTTTAGTTTCCAATGAAACGTCAACTTAAAAAAATCATACTCACAGCAATCGCGAAATCGCCACTTTTTAAAATTTATAGTTGTTTCTTACACATACAAATATAACATTTTTATTGAAAATGTGGCGATTTTGCGCTTGTCAAAGATTGCTGTCAGTATGATTCTTTAATTTGACATTTTATTAAACTAAAAAAATGCAACAGTGCGGCGTGATTAGATCAATGTATAAACAAATCATAATCATATGGTAAAAATTTCTATTTAGTGAGCAGGTGCCCAAACCATATGCAAATTTCCTATATTCTACATAATGTCCATCTCAGCCTAGTCCACATCTTTTCTGTGTAAACATACGCCCGGGGAAAAATCGCCCCTTTCTTCTGCTCTATTCTTAGAGCATTTTTCAAGGCTAGTTTGTAAATTTTAAAAATTAGTGAATTTAAACTTAATAAATATTGGAACTGATATTCTAATTCCGACGTGGAATCGAAATACTAAAAAAAATATTCAGTTTTTTAATAGTTTTTACGCAAATTTGATTAAATGTGCATAGTAGAAAAGCTGTGTACTCGCAATTAATAGTACAGTGAATAAAACGGACTGGGACCGCTTTCAACAATAGATTTGCCATGGGTAAATTGAAACTTTATTATTGATAAAACGTTTATTGAGTACATAAAGATAAGACGTTTTGTATTCAGCTGGATCCATCATCAGTTATACAATACATTTCTAACGATAAAATTACAAAAGATTAATAATGTCAGTAAATATAATAAGGAAGAGTTACACTACTAATAAAACATGCTGATAAAACACATATGGGCAAAAGACAAAAAAAAGGAAGCACTGAGAACAAGGTTCTGAATTTCAAAATTTACCCACGTTCTC